>NTPY01000600.1:68114-78969 GCA_002922825.1 Brachionus calyciflorus | reverse complement strand
ATGGTTTGAAAAAATACACAAACCTAATTAGGCTAAAAAATTTTGATAATTTGAGAGATAATATGATGATGATTTCTTCTTTGAAAAATAAACGACAGGAAAAAATTTAAAAATAAGACAATTTAAATAAAAAACAAGCTTGATTCTAACTTTTTGTGACATACTGTACTTACGAATGATATTTTAAAAAAGGCATGTGTAATAAATAAAAATTCGAAAAAAATGAAATTTTGTGAATCAACCTTTCTTATGGCTATATTTTAGTTTTTTACCATATCAATAAGACAAAATAACTTTTAATTCTAGTAATGATCGGTGAGCTGAGAAATTTGTTATCTAAAAGTCGGTTTTCGTGTCTCTGATTGATGATTTACTTTATCACTGCTAACATATCCGGCTTTGTGTTTTCCAATTTGTTGGGTATTCCCATTTTTCAGATAACTTTTCTTTGTTCTCTGAAGAGCGTTATTCACTACTGTAAGCGATGCAAAGTCTGCACATCACAAGTCTTGAGCGTTGCCGTTAAAGAATTTTTGAAATTTTCAGAAAAAAAAAGATATATAATTTTTAATTGTTCCAATTTAAAAAAGGCCAATATTCTTTCCACCTGAATATTTTTATTAAAATATCCGGATAAAATTATTATGTATTTGAATGTTTTTAAAAAAGTCTTTAAAAAATCAAAAAAATATTTTTTTCTAATTCTCTTTAACAAATTATTAAAATTATATCAAAGAGGTATACAGGATAAGCATTGAAATTTTACCTCTATTTTATTTTTAAACTAAGAGACATAAAATAACTTAAGAAATATCATTACAAAGAGTTTTTAATGGACTTGACGCTAATCTAAACTAAAAAAAAATTAATTGAACCATACGTTGCCAAATTGGATCAAAAAATTTCGAATTAATGTAGATTTAACTATACATATGTATTTTTTTGTGTTTAAAATCAATAAATATATATATACATATATATTATATTTATACGGTAAGTTTTCAAAAAGAAGAGGCATTCGAGATTCAAAAAAGAATTCGAAAGAAAACATTTTAACCGCTATTTTTAGCTCTTTTGTAATACTAAAAAAATTTTATTTGACGCCATAAGGCCGCGTTTTTTTGAAATTTGCCATAAAAGAAACATTTTAGAGTAGGGATATTATGACGTATAGAAATCTATCACGACGTGTCGTTAATATAAAACAGGTATTTAAAATTTTTTTAAGAATTTCTTAGTGACTCTAAAATGCTTCTTTTTTTTGAAACCTTTCATTTTCATATATTTTAGAAATTGCTTTATAAGAAATGAGAAATACACCTAGATTTGAAAAATTGAAATTGGTAAACTGACAAATCGACTAAGACTAAAAATAAAATTATTCCATAATAGTTTTCAAAAAATGGGTATTAAAATAGTTAAATATAGAATATTTAATGCTTTTTTTGATGATATTTAGTTTCTAATTGGCTAGTTCTTATATTTTATTCCCGTATGACAATCAAGGATAAAAATCGGAGTTCTATTTCACTTTTTATCGAGTGAAAAAGTTACGGAGTGGGAATTTAAGTCAACTTTTAGCCTTAAATTATTTTTAATAACAAAAACTGAAAAAATTCGAAAATAAGCCACAAAAGATTTTTTAACATCGTAACGAAAAATAAAAGAGTTTGTTTACTTAACTACTTTTCTTTTTTTTGATAAAGTGTCCCAAATCGTAAACTGTAGTCCTACTTATAAATTGCGAGTCTGATTAAGTCCCTGAGAATTCACCTTTTTCAATGAATTTTATTTTTCAAATAAAGCTAATGAGCTTCTCTAAAATTTTAGGGAACCATTTTTTTTTAAAATGTTTGTTATCTGAGGTTTAAGTTCAAAAATTATAAAAAATAATTTTTGATTATTATAGCTTATTAACTACGATTTATGATTTGGAAGCTATAAAAGAAAAATTTTTTCAAAATTACTTTCACAAAACAGAATCCCTTAGCATTTCTTAAAATGTTCTCCAAGATAAAATGTAATACGATCAGATTTTTCATTACTTGTTTGGTAACGAAAAATAATAAATGTTTATTTAAGATGTTTTTTTCCATTTTTTCCGATTTTATAGAAAATAAATTTTAAATTGAAAAAAAATTCTTGGTTTATTTTGTTTTTTTTATAAGAATTTACAGTATGTCACAAAAAGTTAGAATCAAGCTTGTTTTTCATTTAAATTGTCTTATTTTTAAATTTTTTCCTGTCGTTTATTTTTTCAAAGAAGAAATAAACGTGTTACAGAATTCTTTCGAACTTTGTATCATCTCTCAAATTATCTAAATTTTTTAGCCTAATTAGGTTTGTGTATTTTTTCAAACCATTTTTTCTTTTTTTTGGCAAATTTTTGGTAATTTTAGCTAAATAAGCTGTAATGATTGGTAAATTGTCTTAGTTTATGGCAAGCGTGGTCTCAAATCAAAGATAATTATGTTTTTCATCACATTCTGCTAATTTGATGATACCACTATTGAAGAAATTTAAGTCTTTCTCAAAATTTTTTGGTAAAACTGTTTTTTTATATGCTTTTTAGTTTGTTATTTCGGTCATAAAAAAAATATAATTCTTAAGTATGATAAATCCCAAAAAATTAAAAGCTGAAAAAGAATCCAACTAAATCCAAAAAAAAATTACTCTTGTCATTTTAAGCGCAAAATAATTTTCTAGAAAATTTACTTTTAAACTTGTTAGAAAAAATTTATCCAATGCTTAAAAAAAATTTTCCGACGAATTTGATGAAAAAGATAATTATCTTTGATTTGAGACCACGCTTGCCATAAACTAAGACAATTTACCAATCATTACAGCTTATTTAGCTAAAATTACCAAAAATTTGCCAAAAAAGAGAAAAAATGGTTTGAAAAAATACACAAACCTAATTAGGCTAAAAAATTTAGATAATTTGAGAGATGATACAAAGTTCGGAAGAATTCTGTAACACGTCTATTTCTTCTTTGAAAAAATAAACGACAGGAAAAAATTTAAAAATAAGACAATTTAAATAAAAAACAAGCTTGATTCTAACTTTTTGTGACATACTGTACTTGTCAAATCTTTTGCAAAACGATTTATTTTGGCCTAAATAAAGTAAAAATCGGCTTTATCCGGCTAAGCCAAGTCCCCACAAATAACTCATTCATAAGAGTAAGCAAAATTAATATTTGAGGCGAAAATTTCTTTTATTTGAAACACTTTAATTAGATAAAAAAATCGAATAGAAGAAATCCTTTGCTGACAGCGCTTGCTTATAATTGAAGAAATACTAGTAATTGTCTAGTATTTGTATCATTAATTTTTGTTAATTTTCCTCGAATAAAACATGTTTTTTACCTCAAATACAAGACTTGATCTTCTATTTGAGGTAATAAGGCTAAAAAAAAAAATTTTTCAAGCATATTAAATTTATCATAAGAAACTCTAAATCGATAGAAATCTTCTAAATGAATCTCTCTATATTTTGATATCATGAAAAAAAAAAATAGATGGGACTAAATCGTCAAATTTCAAGACTAACAACTCTCAAATTTTATCAACAAATTTATTTGGTAATAAAAAAACCCTTAACGTCATATAACGTATTCTGACGTTGGCTAACATTAAAATATGCACACTTTTTTAGTAGGAATGAACCGGAATCAATATAAACGTGGCTTAATGTTATTTAAAAATTCCATTTTTGATTGAAAAAAATCCAATTTAATTTTCAAAATAGGATTATGATTATTTTTGAGAATAGTAAAAATAAATTTTTTTTTTTAAACTCGATTTTTAATTCTAAAACTCGATTTTTTATACAAAAAATTTGATTTTTTTTCATAAAATTCGATTATTTAAAAACGTAAAAATACATTTTTTATTATTATTATTTTTAAACACGATTATTAATTTAAAATTACGATATATAGTATCGCAAATATGAATTTTCATAGTAAAATAAAAAACTCTTCAATTAAAAAAAACAACAACAATTTAAAGTAAAAGTATTTTGTAAAGTAGAAAACTTAAAATAAGAAGTTTAAAGAACAAATTGACTGGACAAAAAAAACAAAGCTTATCTAATAACAATCAAATCGTCATAAGTAATATTGTATCAAAAGGTCATATTTAATTATTAGAGAATAATACCGTCAAGAATAGGAAATTACTTTTTAAAAATTTAATTTTGTCTTTTGGTTTTGAATTTAGCAAATCGAGCAAATTGATTAAAAACTTTAAACTTTAGTTTATCCCGATAAGCGTCAAATATTTAGAATTTAATGAATCAACAAGCTGATTTAATGAATCAACAATCAAAGCTGAGTTTTTAAAAATCACATTACAAATTTATTTCAAAAAAAATAATTAAGAAAGTTACTCTTGACAAAAAAGCAAATTTTTCTTTTGAAGAATATTTTATCTGTCAAATATATAGAAGATAATTAAAAGCTAAAATGAACGCATTCTTTTCTCAATTCCTTCTAGAATATTTCTTCGTTTTAAAAAATTCACTAGTTTATATTGATTTTTTATCCCTAAAAGAATGGAAAAGTTCAAGAAAAAATGCCAGTAAGTAATGCTCTTAGTCAATATCACATACAAGCCTTATCAAACATTAAAATGATTTTTTTTAATAAAGTTGTTTTTCTTTTTTAATTTTATAAAATTTTGAACTTGAATCGATGTAATAAAGTTTTTGAAAATTCAGGTTTTAGTTTTTCTTCTATTTTACAAGAATATATAAAGTACAAATTAAAACTTACTTGTACGTTTCTTTTCCTTTCCTCTTCCTAGATTCTTCTTCAACTCTTCGTTTCAAAAAAATACGTTATAAAATATTAGTTTTTATCATTTGTTTTCTTCAGAGGAAAAGGAAATAAGAGAAATTTTTCCTGTCGTTTATTTTTTCATAGAAGAAATCAACGTGTTACAGATTTCTTTCGCAATTGTCTAATCTTTTAAATTATCTAAATTTTTTAGCCTTTTTAGGTCTGTGTTATTTTTTCAAACAATTTAATTTTGAGTAACATATTCAAATTTTTTTTAAAGATTAATAAATTTTTGTGAAAATTTTAGATTTAGATGAATAATTTTTTAATTTTAAAATTTTTAGATTGAATTATTTTCAAATTTTTAATCCGTAAAAACTCAATTCCTTAATAAAATCACTTGATTGAGTTAATCAGAACACTTTAGCACTGGAAAAATTGTCGGATTAAATTTAAACCCACAATTTTTTAAGGAAAGGAGTTTTCCTTCCCTTAAAGCGAAACATTAACTAAACGATTATATATATCTTTACATCAGCTCAAATAAACTTTACTTAAAATGATATATTTTATCCTTTTACTATTCTCTTATTACATTAAATATAACATATTTATTATCAAATTAAAGTCATAGCCTTTATGGTTCTGGTATTCGAATTATTTTTAAGTGTCAGTTCTATTATTATACTCAAAAAATAGTACAATATTTTTTAAAAAATTCTAAAATTTCCTTTCTTTTCAGCACAATAATATTAAAAAATTCTTTAAATTCTAGACATGTGATGTTTTTTCGGACATAAAAGATAATAAAAGAAATTATAATTCACTATGAACTTGGATAAAAATTACTTGGTAAAATTTGATTTTGGAAAATTTTATAAAAACTTGTAGACTTTGCTATTTAGAAAATATTTCTTAATAGATTCTACATGTTTAATACATTTTTTACTTACACTTATGTGACAAGAGACAATTTTAGATTTCTGTAAACATAATAGTTGTGATTGGATTATATAAAGACAATTTATATTATTAACTATTTATTTAATAAGTAACTAAAAACTGAACTAGCTTCTATGATATTCGCCCAATTTGCATATTGAAGTAATTATACACTTAGCAAAGCGCACAAACTGAAAATCTGATGTATGAATTCTAATTGGTGGAAATATACAAAAAGCAAAATTAAATAAACTAAAATAAAAAAACAATTTGATAAAATAGCATATGACTAAAAAACCAAAATAAAGAAAGTTTTGAAAAAGAATTCGGTATAAAACTTTTCACACAGGCAAAGAAAAAATTAAAAAATATATTATTAAAAAATTTTTCTGATTTTTTTGGCATTTTTTGCATTTTTTGAATCATTAAATGAAAGACCATATCTGTTGGCAAACTAACTAGTTATAATTGATGTGGTACAGCCACTTTCCACAATAAATTTTAACGGGTAAAACACAATTAATTTTCAGAAAAACAAAATAAATTGCCCGAAGGAAATGTTTAAACATACTCTGTTTTGCTTTCATAATTAGAATCACCATTATCAAATTGCTCTACCTAGTTTGCTCTTCTTTTTATTTTACTATTAAATTAACTATTAAGCTGTTTTAATCTTTACTGAGTAGTTTTGGTATTTTTTTCCCACTCGATTGAGTCGACTAAACTGACTTTGTTTTAAGTGGACTTGTTTTTGTTCACAAGCTGATTCAAGTCCACTCGAAATTTTTGAAATTTAAAAAATATAACTGGGCAGATATTTTTCACGAATGATATTTAAAAAAAGGCATTTGTAATTAATAAAAATTCGAAAAAAATGAAATTTTGTGAATCAACCTGCTTTTATGGTTATATTTTAGTTTTTTACCATATCAATAAGACAAAATAACATTTAATTCTAGTAATGATCGGTGAGCTGAGCAATTTGTTATCTAAAAGTCGGTTTTCGTGTCTCTGATTGATGATTTACTTTATCACTGCTAACATATCCGGCTTTGTGTTTTCCAATTTGTTGGGAATACCCATTTTCAGATAACTTTTCTTTGTCCTCTGAAGAGCGTTATTCACTACTGTAAGCGATGCAAAGTCTGCACATCAGAAGTCTTGAGAGTTTTGTTAAAGTATATTTGAAATTTTCAGAAAAAAAAAGATTTATGATTTTTAATTTTTCCATTTTAAAAAAGGCGAATATTCTTTCCACCTGAATGTTTTTATTAAAATATCGGGGTAAAATTATAATGGATTTGAATGTTTTTAAAACTACAAAAATATTTTTTTCTAATTCTCTTTAACCAAATGTTAAAATTATATCAAATTTCTTTTGATTTTATCTTAATTTCGATATTTATTACCAGATCAGAAACAATTATTTTGAATGAAAGTAAATCTTTTCGCTCTATTTTATAGTCATTCAAGACTTTTATAAAATAAGTCGGGACAGATTTCATTTGCTAAACAACATTTAGACATTTTAACCACGTTTCTAAGTCTGTTAATTGAAAACACAAAAATTAATATAAGCGAAAAAGAAATTTTAAAATTTATTTATTGGAAAACTTTAAATTTCATAAATGCTTAATTTTTTTAAAAAACAAAGCCGTTTATTAAAACTTTAGTATTCTGTTTTTGATTTTTCAAATTTGTACATTTATTGGTCTCAGTTTACTCTGATTAGTCTTTTCATGTAAGATTCTATCAATTTATATAGCTTTACTGATAATTAGTCTAATTTTGATTTCTATATAATGTATTATTGAATTATTTATTTGCATTTTAGATGAGTTATTAGGTACTATTATGTTTTTTCTAAAACGATCAGATATCGGAATATTAATTTTTCCATTATATGACTTTCTCATTTATCTGAAAATTATTCTGTAAAATTTATCTTTGTTGAATTTCAAGATTTTTAAACAAAGGGTAAGCGGCACTGGAGGGATCGGAAAAAATCTCCAACGAATAGAATGTAAAAGTTACCAAATTTGTTTTTTTCTATGATTGTCGTAATATTTTAATATCTAATTAGCTTAAAGATTAAGCGAAACCATAAAAATTTCATGTATAGTTTGATACTCCACTTTATTTCAAAATGTTTTTCGTAGAAATTCAAATTAATTTATGTTTCATTCTCATTCGATTTATAATTTATTTTGTAAGTATCGGTATTGTTTTTCTATTTACATAATTAGCAGATGTGCCAGTAAATCCACAAATTCTAACCGCATCTTTTCGTTTATTCAAATAAAAACAAAATTCTATTTGATTACTCGTGATTTTCTAAACTTAAAATTTCGCGCTAAACAAATTAGATTTTTGGTGATTCTGAATTTAAAAAAAATTTAGATAAATTGATTGTTTATTACTTTAAATTAAAAATTTTTATGATATCATCGATTGTTGATACATTATTTTTGAGAGATTAAAATTTTGCAGAATCTTTCTCATGAAATTCAATTGAAAAATAAACATTTCAAAAAACGATTGTATCTAATTTTTTATAATATTTTCTTTTTGTTTTTTTTTTAGATCAAATTTTCAGTAAATTATTAATAGAAATGCTTGCTGTTAAGAAATTATATACATTATCTGAATTAAATAACTCTAAAATACAAAATTTGTCTGAATCAATTTATAAAAATGGTCATTATACATAACTTTTTTCTCAAGTAAATTAGCCTGGTATTTGTCTATACATATCATCTTTTGATTGTTTCAATAATTGGATGATTCTAATATAGTTTTTATGTTATTTTCAGTTTTATCATTATTCAAATAAGTTTTTGTTCATTAAAAGTTTGAATAGACTGGGCTTTCAAAATATTCTTTTTCGAAGTTTCTTTTGTCGTAATTTGTTTGGCTTTCCAATTTCGGTTTTAAATCAGATAAATTAAATTTTAAATGTCTTGAGATTTAATTTATTAATTCGTCCATTTTAAGTTTATCGTCTTGAAATAAAAATAAAGTCATGAAATCCTCTGAGTGTTACAATGATTATATCTGTGAGTTTAAAAAAAATTTATTTCGATTTAAAAGGTATTGTTTCAAGAGAATGAAGAAAAAGAAATTAAAAAATTATGTACATTATATATTTCTGCTCCCTCTTGAATCACTTTTTAGTCATGCTGGTTTGATGCAGAATGAAAGAAAAAATAGATTAAATTTATAAAAGGGTGTACCTAGTACCCACAATGAAAAGATTGTTACCAACAAATAAAAAACTGTTACCCACAACAAAGAAATTTAAGCCACAAAAATGAATTTTAACAAGACAAAAAATTATTACACAATTTTTAAAACTTTTTTTCACAATTTTTTTTATCGTTGAAAAAGCTTATTAGAACAAAAACATACTAGCTTTCGAACAAAAATTTTTCAAATTACAAATCATTTTTAAAGACAAAAAAATATTTTATTAAATTTTAATTATCCTTACCGATATTCCAATCGTTTTTCGAAATCAAAAAAATCACCTGAACCTAGTGCTTGGGTATTAAAATTATCGGAGTCAATGTTTTTTTGAGTCAAATTTTAAAAATATTGGCATAAATATTAAAATACAAATGTAGCCCACTTATAATCATACTTTTCAAATTTGAACTATTAAAATTTTTTTTTTCTATCATTTTATTTAATTTTCAAATTTCATTGTTTTTCCTATTATTTCCTTTTAGATAAATTTACATCTTGATTCGGGTAACTTCGTTTTACTGAAACATCGTGAATTGTTAATAAAGTTTTCCCTAATAATATTTTTCATTTATATATTTTCAGAAAAATAAATTTCATCTAACTCGACCTATTCTTTTTTAGTCCTTTTTTATCATCCATAAGCTTATTCAAACATTTATATTTGCGATTTTTTGAAAAAAAAATTTAAAAATACCTTTCAAATTTATTTCGCATAAAAGACTTTTATCAAGTAAGGTGATTTTGGGCTTAAATTGAAGCTAATTTTTTAAGAAAAAGAATAGATGGACTTAGATGAAATTTATTTTTCTGAAAATATATAAATGAAAAATATTATTAGGGAAAACTTTATTAACAATTCGCGACGTTTCAGTAAAACGAAGTTACCCGAATCAAGCTGTAAATTTATCTAAAAGGAAATAATAGGAAAAACAATGAAATTTGAAAATTAAATAAAATGATAGAAAAAAAAATTTTAATAGTTCAAATTTGAAAAGTATGATTATAAGTGGGGTATTTTTGCAATTATATGTAATTTCAATTTTATATAATTCCAATAAAGTTTTTCCCTATTAATATTTTTCAATTTTAAATTTTTTTAAAATTTTTTATCAATTATAATGTTGAAATTTATTGTTCTGAATTTATTAAGGTAATAGAATCATTGCTTTTTTATGAGAATTAACTTTACTACTCGATTTTGTTCCAAATAGTTTACAAAATCTTTTAGAAAACACTTTGGATTGGTTTGAGCTCACAATGATATTTTTAACAAAACAAAACGTTAAACCCATGTCTGTGTATGAGATTTAATTTAGAGCCCTGTGTGTTTTTAGCCATAACAACTGTTTGATAAAACAAAGTTTGGATATTAAAATTACTAATTTCTCCTGAATTGAATACATTTAAGGTTCTTAGTATTCTTCATATCATGTTTCTGCTATGTCCTATATTTAAAAATGGGGCTTTCTCTTGAAAAATCCGTATAAAATTTGAGATTTCACTATTCCTAAAAGTTGATTCATAGGGACATAATAGCAATCTATTAAATTAATTAAATGTTCAATAAATTTTTGTCAAGCCTTCGACAAATCCTCTCTTTCATGCCCTTTAAAATAAGGACTATTTTTAATTGAATCATATTTAGATACTCACTTCAAAAGATCAACTCAAAAGCTCTCAACTGATTTTACCAAACTTTCAGGCTTGATTTCTATTTCAGGATATAATTCCCGTAATCTTTTCTCATCGCCAGGGTTTTTTTTTATATGCAAAATCAACGGTCACTATATGTATGCAGATTATATTTATAAAAAATGCAACATGAAAACTCAAATATGCAATATAAAATATGCAGTTATATGCAATTAAATGCATTTTTATGC
>NTPY01000600.1:48087-63895 GCA_002922825.1 Brachionus calyciflorus | reverse complement strand
TTTAACTCTATTAAAGTCCTCTAAATTTAATTCGCATAAAAAATTTTTAAATTTTTAAAATGAATTAAAAAAGAAGTACCCCTTTACTACATACATGCATCGGAAGGCAATTTTTTTCTCCTTTCACCTTCACCTTTGCTTTCGAAAGGCGAAGCTGATAAGCTAAAGTGAAAGGTGATTATTTTCATTTGCGAGAAATATAAAATAAATATAAAATAATCAAATAAATTCCTTTTAAAATTAACTAAGTATACTTTTAGGGTATCATTTTATAGCTTTTTTTACGCTCTTTCATATGCTATCTTAAAATCATGATTACGCTTAGTAATTTTTTGTTGCGTGTTTAAGGACAAGGATATTGAAATCTTTTTATTATCCTTATGTTTTAATAGAAAATTGATATTGAAGTTTTAGTTATTTCAATTCATTTAGAAAATAAAAAGATGAGCTTAGAATTTACAGGATTTCTTTTCGATAACATTGCATTTCAAAAAAATAAAAAGTTTTTTGAATTTTTTTCAAAACATAAAATCATAAAATAAAATAAAAATCACAAAATTTACCAAAATAACTATTATCTAAATTCTAGAACTAAAGAATAATTTCTTTGTTCGAATTTGTAACAATAATCAAAATCAAAAACAAAAGTTTAAAATTTGTTAATGTTAATGTAACCTTTCAGAATAGTTGAGTGCATCAAAACCGGAATTTTTAGTTTGTATTCAATTCTTTTGATTTTCACATTAATTTTCAGTCAATCATAAAATTGATGTTAAATGTAATTTTAGCCCCTAAATAAGATCAAGTTAAATTGTAATATTTTGTTAATTATTTTGTTCTAAAATTTATTTTTTTCCAGAATTATGGTTATACTAAGTAAAATATCTAAAAAATATGTTACAATAGTATAGTACCCTGGTCATTCACATGTTTTAAAAATGAACGTTCGAATCCTTCAATGAACGTTCAGAAATGTTCAAATCCTTTCAAATATTTTCAAATCTTTTTGGACCTTTTCATAAATTTTCAGGACCTTTCATAAGTTTTCTTGAGCATCTCAAAAATTTTAAAATGAATCTTTTATGAACTAGCTGGTTATTGCAATGATTAAAATACAAAAAATATTTAAAAATTTCATATAAAATTTTATTTAATAAGACTGGAGAAACAAAATTAAGTAATTCCATTAGTCAGAGAAAAAATTATTAGGAATCGAGTCCCTCTTGGAATGGAACTGGTGAAATTTAAAAATAATGAAACATTAAGTTTTAAATCTTTTTTGAAAAATCCTGAGATAATAAAATAAACTTTTGAAAATAAAAATTTAAGAAATTAATTAATTGTTCATGAATGTTCATGAACGTTTTAAATTAATTAAGTGTGAGAAAATAAAAAAATTAACAAGCCCAAATGTTTATTTTTTGAAAAATTTATTTTATGAACCGAACAGAGCGGTTTCATTTTTTTTTTGAAATTTGCGATTTGATTGGTCTCAGAGGAGTTTCAGTGGCTCTTCTACTGAGACAGCTATGTCTCATATATTTTCAGTGTATTTGCAGTAATTTTAAATTTACTAGGTAATTAACCTATAAATTCTTTTAAAAGTTCTGCATACATTATCAATTAGAATTTTTATCTAATAATATTCAGTCTAATAGTATTAAGTGCGTATTTCTTATGTCAAAAAAAGTGTCACATTCGTGTTTCACTTTTTCTATACACCTATTAGCATATTGTCGTGCGTCTCAGCATATGGTCTCATGCATGAGGAACGTTTTTTTAAGAGACTGGTTCCTTTAAGAATCTAATTTGAAAAACTGACCTTATCTAATTTTTAATATGTTACTAAATGACTATTTTTAAATCACTCGGCTACTCGGAAAAATAATTTTTGATAGTTTCGATTTTTTTTGAAATGTTTGAGGATGTGTAATATGCGATATGCATTCAAAAATCCGAATTAAAAAAGTTATTTTACATGCATATGTATTACCGAAAGCCATGAGCCCTACATTTTTGTACGAATAAAAGAAATATACGGAAAAAAGCATAACCGGATTAAAGAGAGTCGACTGTAAAATTTTTTAATAATTTTAAATTTAAATATTTAATTTAGAAATGATTTTACAAAAACTTTTGCCAAACTAAGAACAAAATTCTCCTTTAAATTATGCATTTATCAAAATTTAATTAATTATTTTTAATTTTGCCGTCAAGCTGGAAATCTACATTCTGAGCCTTCGGTTCAGAATAAGTAAAAAAATTATTAAATTTTGTTTTCAAGTCACAAAAAAAACAATATTATTTTGAAATGCCATTTTTTAGAAGATTGTTTTTAAGTATTAATTCAAAGGTTATTGACCCAATGGTTGCTAAATTTAAAAAACATAAGTGCTAAATTCGTATGACTTGTTGAAGGTTTCTAATTTTACTTTTCCCTGGGGATCACCGTTTACAGCATTATTTTTGTTGAAGAGCTCATAATAGTGTAAACAAACATATCTATAAGAAGACTTAAGACACAACTTTATATTGATAAATCATGACTTATTTTTGAAAAATTCGTAAATCAGCGATCCGATTTCACAAGTATTGTAGGATATATGATACATTACCAACAATAAACAACTTGAAATCGGCATAAGAATCTTTAAAATTAATTTATTCATAAAACTAAAAAAATTTTTCTTTTAAAGTAAGTTTTACATCAGTCAAGTGGTTTATATTAAACAAAACTTAATATTTTAAAAATGTCAAAAAAATTTCTAGCAGAAAAAATAATTAAACCGGATTTTTTATTATTAAAATTCGTTCAATTTAGTCAAGTAAAAAAGAGTTTATTCCACATGTTTTTCAAAATTATGAAAAAAATTCAAGATTTTGTACGACGGAAAAAAAGGAAATATCATTATTATCCATTTTCCGCTAGAATAAATTTCCATAAATTTTATTCTTTGTTTAAATTGAATTTTGTTTTAAAAAGATTCTTTCCTAAATTTAAAAATAATATCAGTTGATCAAATTTTAGATTCAATTTTGTTTTTGGCTTATTAGTAAACTTTTTATTATGATTAAGAGTAGGTAAAAAATTTATTTGCATGACTTAAATTTCAATGATTGACTTACTTCTTTTAAAATTTCATTAAAGCTCATTTTTAGAGAACCTAGGTAACTTCAAATTTTTCATATAAATGATAAACAAAATATTTTTTTGGTATTTAGGAAAAATGTCCTGAAATGAAAATTGTCCCGTGAAAAACTTCCTGAGCAAAATTTTACTAAGCGCTTATTTAAGGAAAAGTTTACTGTTAGAAAATTAAGGAAAATTATACTGAATTATTATTTAAGCAAAATATTACTGTTTAAAAATTAAGGAATTTTGTACTGAACGCTTAATTAAGGAAAATTGTACTATGAAGAAATATATGCTGGATTTAAAATAAACAAAAGGTAATTATTTCAAAAAGTTTTAGATAAATAAGATATAGTTCTCAAGAAATTAGATTAGGCTTGATATCTTTTTAATTTTTAAACAGTCTTAAATTCGGTTTATTTTCGCTTCAAAAATGAATTGGTAGATTTTTCCAGTTGACACTATCCAACTACTGTTCTAATATATTCTAAATTTTAGGACACCAGATTTACCTCTTAAGTAGAACATTTTTATTTTTTTGTTTATTTAAAGTAATTTTTCGATGAATTATCGGGACGGTACCCTTTTAGCTTTTTGTAAAATTATCAATCGATGTTAATGACTACTTATGTTATCAATAAAAAAATTTTGTACATAATTTCTAAAATTTATTCTTAAAAACTTTAAAAATGTCAAACGAATTAATTGTAAATGATCATAGTATAAAAAATGAAAAGAATTAAGTAAATTCTCATCCAATTGCTTTTATTCAATACCGCACATATAGATGGAGAGCGAATAATTCAGATGCTAAAACAAGATAGCAAATTTTAAATGTACCGCTAAAATTATCTTTGATTTGACTCAGCACAAAATTGATTCAAGATAAAAATCTAACAGTAAAATTTTGATTCAACATAGATTTCTTCCAGTACTTTTTTCTTGTCAGTATAAATTTACAACAGGATAATTTTCCTCAAGATAATTGTCTCAGTACAATTTTCCTTACAGTACATTTTTGATGTGAATCATTTTTTTCTCAAAAACAAAAACAGAAAATTGAACATTTAATTTCGAGTTCAATTTAAAATATAAGTTTATAAATGATTGTCTTTTTAAATGAA
This sequence comes from Brachionus calyciflorus, assembly GCA_002922825.1. Taxonomy (NCBI): domain Eukaryota; kingdom Metazoa; phylum Rotifera; class Eurotatoria; order Ploima; family Brachionidae; genus Brachionus; species Brachionus calyciflorus. The sequence goes on along the minus strand of NTPY01000600.1, from coordinate 59,638 downwards.
CTTAATATTAATAAAAAATCAGGAGTTTGTAAAATAATTTCTGATACTATGAATAAAATTGGATTTTTTCTTAGAAGAAAATTTTAATTTAAATTAATTTACCAAATCGAAATAATTTACCAAAAAAATATTGATTCTTATAAGCAAGAATTTTATTCATTTATAGAAGCTTAGTTCATTTTATTTTAAAAGGAATAGTCTAAGAAAAAAATGTACTTTCTTATTAGTCAATTTTTTTCCAAAATGATAAAATCTTTAAAGATTTATCATTTGGGATTCACCTAAGGAAAGAACAGGGCTGATTTAATAAAATTAATGCATAGATGCATTTGAAATCTTTTTCTTTCTAATTGGATTTTTTTATACTTTGTGAGCTTGACTTAATGTGTTTTTTATTCTTTACTTATTGTGCTTATTCTTAAAAAGATATTTACTTATTTTATTATAATTTTCTTTGATCTAAATTTCAATTTCGACAACTTTTGTTGTATTTTTAAATAAAATTTTACACAAAATTACTCATTAAAGAAATGAAAAAATTTTCATTTTGTTGTTTTTAGTTTTTTTTAATACTAAAATTTTGACAATTAATGTGCCCTAGAATAAAAGAATTTTTATTTTTTTAACACATACAGGGATGCTTGAGGGATAGTAATCGACGCATAGGGAACATATACAGAACATAGAATCACACTTTAGATATATTTTATCCTTAATACCTTTAAGAGTTGTAAGTGACGAATAAATCTATTATGTTCCCTTTATGTGTCTTAAGTATGACAACTTAAGACATTATGCCTGGGATGTTACTTAACGTGACTTTGTATGACAAAGTGTGATTTCTAAAAAAAAGCCTTCGTGTGTATAAATATGACAAAGTGTGGCTTCTAAAAAAAAATTAAGAAACGCAACTTTATTTAAATTATCCAATTAAGTTACGTATTAAATTTAAAAATTTTAACGACATTTAACTTTATATTTTCAATGTCTTTTTTAAAAAAGTTCCTCTTCTTTTAATTTTACCAAGCTTTTTCAAAAATCATAACAATTGGGTTATGATTCATTATTTCATCTTTATACAAAAAAATTTAAAAAAAAAGTAAACAGAAGAGGAAGTCATTACAAAAGACATTGAAAATATAAAGTTAAATGTCGTTAAAATTTTTAAATTTAATACGTTACTTAATTCGATAATTTAAATAAAGTTGCGTTTCTTAATTTTTTTTTAGAAGTCACACTTTGTCGGCTCTGTATCATAAAAGCAGACCAGACTAAAAAAAAGCAATTTTAAATTAGCATTAATTAAAATACAATGATTCATAAAAGCATCACTTAAAAATCGCACGTAATGAAAAAGAAAATTTCAAAATAGCAAAGGGTCTACCTAGTACCCACAATGAAAAAACTGTTAACAACAAATAAAAAACTGTTACCCACAACGAAGAAATTTTCGCCACAAAAATGAATTTTAACAAGACAAAAACTTTATTACACAATTTTCAAAACTTTTTTTCACAATTTTTTTATCGTTGATAAAACTTATTAGCACAAAAACATACTAGCTTGAAAAATTTATGTTCAAAAGCTAGTTGCTTTTCATCATAAATTTTTCAAGTTACAAATCATTTTTAAACACAAAAAAAATATTTGATTAAATTTAAATTATCTCTACCGATATTCCTATGGTTTTTGGAAATCAAAAAAGCACCTGAACCTAGCTCTAGGGTATTAAAATTATCGGAGTCAATGTTTTGTTAGCCAAATTTTAAAAATATTGGAAAAAATTTTAAAATATATTTAAACTAGAAAATTTGATAACTTTAAATTAATTATTTTATTTTAAAAAGATTCAAAAAAAATTCAAATTAACTTTTTAAAATTTGTATTTTTCAGTTTTGTTTTTCGAAAATAAATAATTCCTTATTAACACAAAAAAATTGTGCTGAACAGTCATTTGTGTTTAAAAGTTTCACTTTTATTGGTAACAGTATATCATTTGTGGGTAACAGATTTTCCATTGTTGGTAAACAATTATCTCAATAGCAAACAACAATTGGTTTAAAAAAGCAAGTGTCAAAATTTGTTCAAAAAAATGAGCTCTTTTAATGTAGAAGAACTTCAATCAAATTTTGACAAATTAATTATTAACTATCACTCAAAAAAAGGCTTTTAACTTTATCTCAAAAAATGAAGCCACAATTATACCACGATGGTCATTATTACCGAATATCATCTGTTAATAAAACAGAAAAAAGGACATGGCGATATATTGTTAATAACTGTCGTTGATCTTGTTACACTTTTACTGAAGTAGTTTGTGAAAATTGTGATGTTTGTATTTTAAATGAAAACCAGGTTGAGAATGATGAGGTTTCATTGAAGCTTAAGACATTAGAACATCGCATCGAATTTGAGCATGAATTAGATGACGAAGAGACTATAGCTTTATGTGGATCTTATGAAAGCTTACGTCAAGTAGTTAATCGTGCAAAAAATAAAAATAAACCTGACTATCCGAAGGAGCCAGAAGACCTAAAGTCACTTAATTTCCCTGAATTTTTAACACAGATAAATAATTCTGAGACTTTTTTGTTTTATGACTCTGGACCTGAAGACCCTGAACGATTTATTATTTTCACTACAAAGAGAAATTTAAAACTCTTAGAAAAAAATCACATTTTTTGCGATGGTCCGTTTGATATTGCACCAAAACCTTTCTATCAAGTTAATACTTTACATAGCCTCAAAGATAGTCAATGTTTACCTTTAGTTTATAGTCTCTTGCCTTAAAAAAGTAAAAAGTTGTATGAGCGATTTTTGTCAAAGGTAAACGAGAAAAATTTTTAAATTTAATACGTAACTTAATTGGATAATTTAAATAAAGTTGCGTTTCTTAATTTTTTTTTAGAAGCCACACTTTGTCATATTTATACACACGAAGGCTTTTTTTTAGAAATCACACTTTGTCATACAAAGTCACGTTAAGTAAAGTTCCCCAAATCATAAACCGTAGTTAAGATTAAGCGGTTTTTGAGACCTAATAAGTCAAGTCTATTCTAATAAAAATATTCCGAAAATATTCTATATTATAGATATGACAATTCATTACAAAACTTAGCTTTTAGTTTGGAAAATTTGATTCATAATTATTTGAATAAATAAGCCTAAAGTCAGAGAAAAAAAAAATTTTAAGCAAAAATACTGTACAAAAAAGGTTTTAACAGTGAAAGATTATAAATTTAAATTTTTTTTAAAAAAATTTAAGCTAACTTCGCAAGATATTGTCATTTTATATTAGAATTTTTATCCAGACAGTTTCCAATATAGTCATTTAATGGAGGAATAAAATTTAAAGAAACTAAAATTTATGATTTGGGGCACTATAACATCCCAGGCATAATGTCTTAAGTTGTCATACTTAAGACACATAAAGGGAACATAATAGATTTATTCGTCACTTACAACTCTTAAAGGTATTAAGGATAAAATATATCTAAAGTGTGATTCTATGTTCTGTATATGTTCCCTATGCGTCGATTACTTTCCATCAAGCACCCCTGTATTCTTATAGAGAATCTAATCAACATTAATAACTACATTTTGATTATTTTTAAGTTTATCTAACCGCTTTAAAAATAGCTTTTTTGGTGCATTTTTTCTTAAAATAAAATATTAGCGAGAATATAAATATTCGATTCAGAAATAAAAATCTGTTTCGATTTTGTTAAATTTAATTTGAGAATCAGTGTTGTGAATCATTATTAAAGCACTTACATTTTGAGTTTTAGTTTAACTAAAAGCTTAAAATATTCTAAAAATCTTAATAATTAATCCCAAAAGAAATTTAAACATAGATTGTTTACATAAGTTTTTGATCTTTTTGCACAATTCAAAAATTTAAAATTTGTATGAAATTAAAAAATGAATTTTTATTTTAATTTGTAATAATTGCTTTGAATTGAATGATTGGAACGAAAAGGCAATTTTTTCACACATCACGGACTCGAACTCACAATCTTCTTGGTCAAAGTGACTTTCATCATCCAACAACGCAATGCTCTATTTATTGTTTTTATTGTGATTCACAGTGAATCATGATGAAAACTACAATTCAATCAGAGCGGAACAACGCTGAGGCCAACTATGGTCCCATTATTTGTACAAGGTTTTTTAAAGACTTAAGGCTAATTTAAGTAAAAAAATTTCGTGCCGACCGAGAGTACATTACCAGATCAAAAGTAACGATTCGTTTAATCACTGCTTGAATAGAGTAGAATTTAAAAAATTTAAAAATATTCACAGAAACGGTATAACTGTACCAGAGTTGTATAAAAGTGACTTAAGAAAAGTCATAGTCATGAAAAGACTTGACTTTCAAATTTATTTACTTACCATAAAAAAATTTCAAGTCAAGTCACTGACTTTGAAAATATTCAAACAAACGTCAATTCAAAGACTTTCGAATAATTAGATTTGAAGTTAATTGAAAAATTATTATATTGAAAAATGAAGCAAATCTTAAAAATTAATTTTTTCATGTATAATCACAATTTTTTAATTTAAAAAATTTTACAATTTCATTTAGAGCTACATTTAAGCTTTAAGACATGAGCAATTCTTGGTCGCACATTCAATCGTTTGATTTCACTTAAAAAACCATGGCCAAATTACATTCATGTCGCGTTAATCCGGACCTCATTTATCCGAACTTTTTAGGTTTCGAACACTTTTTGTATATTCCCTACTCCATTTACAATATTAAATAATGTTAAATATATTTTTTTAATCAAAATAAAAAGTTCTAAAAATTCGGATTATTTTGGTATTCGAACAAAATTTTATTTCCCCAGCATCAACTGATTAACATATGTTCCATGTATTTTTTAATTTTTTAATTCGAACAAAGATTTTTTTTTCATTTTCTTATATAAAACATTCAGCTTTTAGATAAGATAAATAGCAAAAGGTCAAAAATAAATCAAAAAAAATAATTTTTTAATTTAGTCACGCTTTGTCACAATTTTATTATTTTTTAAGTCACGCTTATTCACGCTAAGTCACCGTTAGTCACGCTAAAGGAACACACTTATGACACAATTTATTTATTTGTCCTTTGGATTCCAAGTGACTTGAAGAATATCAAATCACATTTGCATGACTTTATATCATATACATATTTCCTAAGAGTCGATTACTATCTGGCAATCACCCCTGTAATTTAAAAACTGTATACTTATTCAATTTATTTTTTAGAAATTTTGTATAATTCTTGTCTTATTTTACTACTTCTTTTTTGTTTTTCACTTTATAAAATCTTCCGGCGAATATATGGGCAAAAGGCCAAATTCGCATTATAAATTTTTGAAATAAATAAACTAAACTAAACTAAAAAAAAAATTTATCATTATGTATATCATCATATAGATCCTCAAAATTACGTAAACAGGATACAGTTATACCTCAATAAGTCCCCACACCCTATTTTCAATTTCTACGCTAAATTTAATCAATAATTCATTTTTTATTTTAAAAATTATTGATAAAATAATCACAATGACATCATATTATTGTGATCAAGAATAACGATGCGTGTTACTGATTAGTTAAGCTGAATTAAATCATAAATTAAGCCTTATTGTTGTCAGGTTCTAAATTAGATAACATTTTTTTTCACCTTTATTTATTTTATTAAAAAACATTCTCACTTCTCATATATCTTCTCGGTAAATAATCCTTATCTTTAAAATTCTTAATTTTATTTTTAAAAAATAATAAAAAAAGGAAATTAATTCAAAATTTTTGATATCTTGTTGATAAATTAAAAATGAAAGTTGTCATTTGTAAATTTGAATAAAATTGATTCTCAATTTGATTACACGCATTTTTTTTATCAAATTCGATCAAAAATTTTCAATATTCTCAATTTAGTTTTTGCCTTTTAGACTCCTAAAATAAAATAAAATTAATATCCGATCCAATTTAAAATAACGAGGTTTTTTATTGGAAAAAAGAATGCTCCAAAGATATATTTGTCAAAATATCAATAAAAGAATCAGTTCATTTTTTTTATTATAGGGTAAAATATTATTTTATTATTTTGATAATCAGAATTTTTTAATATTAAAAAACAAAACAACTTTTGTTTTTATTTAGTGATTTTTGGAACTAAATTATGAGGCTAAATAGGACAGATTTTGAATTGTATCATAATGATGTAAATTCACCAGTGGAATGTCACAGACTGCGAATAATTGGTACACTAACAGTCATATTGTTTATTTTATGTCTTATATTCAATTCTATTTTGCTATGGGTTTTTGTCAAATATAAAAATCTTCGTTCACCAATAAATGTTTTTATTATGGCGCTAACCATTTCAAATGCAATTGGCTCAATTCTAGAATTCCCTTTTATAATTGTTAGTAAATTTTATTGCAAGTAAGTTTTTTTTTTCCATTTTCCATTAAAGTTATAGTCAAATAAGGTTGCGCTGTCTACTATTAAACATAAATTGATTTAATAAAAATTTCTGAAAAAAAAAGTAATAAAATAAAAGAAATAAAAAATAGAAAAAAAAAGATATAGATCTAAATAAAATCTAAATTATGTTTTGGGCAGTTCAAGATATTTCAAAATTTAGAATAATTACTTCTGGTACTTGAGATGAGTTTTTCACAGATTAGAATCTTAAGAACAAAACAATTAATAATTATTTTTTTTTGAGCAAATTTCTTGAATTTGTGGCTATCTAAGCAGTTTATGTATTTATCAGAAAAGAGAATTACAATTGTCAAAACCCTCTCTAAATAATCTATTCCAGTACAGCGTTTAATCTCATCTATTCGTTAATAAATGTGAGAGTATCCACTTATACTATTTTCAAGGAGTAAAAGGTCAAAGTAATCTGGCTTGTATTTTTGTTCATAATCAATTATGAGGTAATTGTGTGGTTTTTGATGATTATGTTTGTTTTCATGAGATTGTTTTACGTAAAGATCACTTTTTGCCTTATTTTAGTGGTTGCAAATGCGGGTTAAAATATTTTTGGTCCACTTTTGAACTTTTTTAAAGCAAAAATGAATTATATTTAATCAAATTTAGACATTTAGTTCATTGCAGCGATTTTGCAGACTCGCTTATAATCTGTAATTTCTAAAGTTTAACTAAGTTTTATAACTTTTTCTTTGAGGACAGAATTTAAACTAAAAAAAAAGAAAAAAGTGATCTTAAAAAATTGGTTAGAATCACTACTTCAATTTTCAGTTTGAATTTTTTGCAAATTCACATTAAAAATTTGAAGATTGAATCAAAATTGAAAAAAATAATTTGAAATAAAAAAATTTTGCCAAGAAAATTTTGGTATAACGTAATTTATTACTGAAGGAAACTATTACTGAGTAAAATATTACTGTAGAAAATATTACTGTTCTTATTTATCACTGAAAAATAAAAAGGAATTTATTACTGAATGAATATTTTACTGAAAAATAAAAAGGAATCTATTACTGGACGAATCTTTTCCTGGAAGTTTTAAAATAAAAAACAAAGAAACTTTTACTGACTGAATTTATTACGGAAATTATTTATTTTAAACAAATAAAACACTAAAGAACAATTTTTAAAAACACTATTTTAGAAAAAAAACAAAAAGAATTACAAATATAAAGTTTTAGACTACAAGTGAGTCAAATGCCTTTCTCTGTAACGAATATGAACATATCCTTCTTCTACACGAATTAGTTTTTTTATTCTCATTATCATTAATTAGTGCTACTCTTGATACCACTTGAGCTACTCTCGATACCCTCTCCGACTTAACCTGTCCTGAGTATTAGAACATGAATATCTAATAGATTGGTCTTAAACCAATAAAGATAATTTTCATGTATGGCAATATGGTGCGAGCCCCTCTAGGAATTTTATGATCACCGCAGAAATTACTGGCAATAAAATAAAGATTATTTGAAATTTTAATTTTAAAATAATTTTAAAATTTAATCAGTCGAAAGCTTTAATAATGAAAAAAAGGAACTAATTACCTTAAATCTTTGAAAAGCAGTTTCCTTAAATTTTATTTTGATCAAATAATAACTAATCTCCCAGTTTTTTGTCAAAAAAGTGTTTTCACTATATGAAAAATGTGTCCAAAGTGTTTTATAATTTATTCAGTAATTTATTCTTCAGTGATAATTTCCTTAATTTCAATTCAGTGATAGATTCTTTTAGTAATTTACTCTTAATTTTTTTCCAGTAATAGTTTCTTTCAGTAATTTAAATTTTATTTTCAAAACAGTAATAGTTTGATTCAGTAAATTATTCCGCAGTAATTTTTTTTCGGTAATAGATTCCATTCAGTAATAGATTATATTGAATCTAAATTTTTATAAAAAAAGAAATAGTAATAGTAGTAAAACTTTATTTTACCAAAAAACTTGCTCTATTTTATGTTTATATTTGCGAAATCTGCACACCTTTTATAAAGCTTCAGTATGCACTCTGCATAATAAAAAAAAAAGAATATATGAATTGAATTGAATTTTACCGCGATTTATAGAAAAGCACAAAACTTTCTATCGTCTTTAATATAAAAATAAATAAATAAAAGACTTTAAAGCAGACTTTAATCAACACTGATTAAAATTGTGCAAAAATTTCAGAAAATCTTTTTTTAACATTTAAATATATTTTAAGATGGATTTTTCGATATAATGGTTGTGTATTTAGCGGTTTTGTAATGTATTTTGTAGGATGTATAAGTATTTATTTAATGACTGCAATATCGTTTGAAAGGTAAATTTAAAACAAAAAAAAAACTTTAATTGAATAGAAAAATTTATTTCTAAAATTTCAGATATTATATTATAAAAAATCCATTTGGTGCGTCCAAAGTAAAATTACAAACAACTTACATAATTGTTTTTGTATGTTGTCTATGTGCACTTTTATGGTCTATATTACCAATATTCGGTTGGTCATACTATTCTTTAGAAGGTGCTCATACATCGTGTAGTGTTGAATGGAAAGACAGAAGTTTCAATGTAATTAGTTATAATGTTACTATATTTTTATTAGTTTACGGTGTACCCTTAGCAGCAATAATTCACATTAATTTTAAGCTTATTTTTATGGTAAGAATTTAAATATTTTTTCAAAAATTAACACTCAAAGGACCGGCTAATTTTTTTCAAAAAATTTGATTGACTATAACATAAGCTCCAAGAAAGATTGTAGCCTGAGAAGTAATAAATATAAAAGTCAATTAATAAATCTTTAAAATGAATATAAAAACATATCATTATGAGTAATGGTTTATGAGAAAATGGAGTTTGAAATTTTGAAAAAGTGTCAAATTTGACACGCCGGTCCTTTGAGTGTTAAAGCAAAATTTTATTAATTTTTTTAAATGAAGATTCGTGATTTGCAAAAAATTTTAAAAAGAAAAAATACTTTAGAAAATAGGCGAATTATAATTGAAAGAAATTCAACTGTAGTTATGATTTTAATTATAGTTGGTTTTATAATATCATGGACACCATATGCTCTTGTATCTATGTACACAGCTTTTTTTAATCCCAAAGGTGTATCGCCTTTATTTGCCACATTGCCTTCACTATTTGCTAAATCCTCTATGCTTTGGCCATCTGTTTTGTACATATTTTCAAGTTCAAATATTAAAAATTTAATTATTAAATTAATTTTCAAACAAAAGAAAAGACGTGTCAGCTCAAGTAAGACTTTCGTACAACCTTTTTATAAAATTATATATTTTTTTAATTTTTCGTTATTTTTTATTTAGAAAATCGAAACATTTACAGAAAAGCTAATGTCCAAAATTTAAAAATGAGAAATATTATCATGTAAACCGGTAGTTTAAATTATAAATTTTAAATGTATTTTTGTTTTATAATTGCAATAAATCTTTTTTAAATAAAGTTTTAATTTTTTTTTTATTACAATTGACGGTCACCGTGACGGTAGGATGACGATCAATATTGATTTGGTCGCTTCTCTATGCTGCTTTTAAGAATAAATTACTTTAATTGCTTTCTTGTATGTGTCTAAAGTGGAATCCGGCTCAATTTTTAGAGTGTTTTTATGTCGAATAATCGAGTTAAAATTATATTTAACTAAATTTAACTGAGAAACAGAAATCATGTATTAAAAATGCGTGTTACAATTTTTATTTTTTGCCCAACATTTCTTGATAAATCAAAATTTCCGATTCATAAAGAATAAGCATTACATGTTCAATTACATTTTATATTTTCATTTTTTTAAAAATATCAAAACATCTTAAAAGAAATATCACTTATTTTTTGGTAAATATTTTTATTTAATAGAAAAAATGATCACCAAAATATTTTTTTGATTACTAAATTTTATGTTCATCAAACTTTAATATTCTCTTAATTTCTTTGAAACAACTAAATTTTGAGCATGGTGTAACTAAACATACCGTTTCCTCATTTTTCTCAAAATTAAGAAACCCTTGCTCTATTGAAATTGATAAACAAAACCTAAAACTAGGAGGGTTCAATAAAATTATAGAAAAATATGAATCCCTTTATGCTAAAGTTAAACATCATAAAGGAAAGGATCTTAGAAGGCCCCAAGTTTGGACATTTGGTCTTGTACAGAATCTTGATAAAAATACCCAATGCAAATACAATATCCAAGGGGGACCAAATTGAGAAGATGAAAATTTATAGGCCATAATTTATGAAAGATTTTTAACGGACTCTATAATTTTTTCTGATAGTTGGACTAGCTTTAATAAAATTTCAAAATTAAATGACTATCAACTCCATACAATTTTTTAGATCCTAATACAGGTAGTACAATTTTTCTAGAATTGAATCTATTGAAAAAGAAAAAGTCGATGAACAAGACGATGATAACGCCGAAGCTCAAACAGAATCTGTGGCCATACAAGATACCTGTTCTAATAACAAAAATTCAAGTGAAGACTAATTTGAACTAGAGCATGAAGAACAGGTTAACTCAATAAATGAATAGCTAAATAACTTTTGTTTAAATTCAGTGAAAGATAAAGCTAATTTTTACAAGGAATCTGCTATCGAAAGAAACAGATTCCGTAGTAAAAAAAAAAGCTTTAAGTAAACACACTAACCCGATGTCGGGCCTAATATGCGGTGATTTGATTAATCAAAAACAATAGAGGTGTTAAATTACACATTAGAAAAAACATTAGATTTTTTTTCAAATTCATTTCTGGAAAAAATATGACAAGTTTACGAAAAATAATTTTTAATAAAAACATTTATTAACGAAATTACTGACATTAAAAAACTCTGGCGAAGAAAAGAATAAATTTTAAAAATTATAAAGGGGCAAGAGTACTAAAGAATCGTTCAATTTGCTTCTACTAATTTTAAGAAAGAAAATACAGTGCTGATCTGCTACAAGGATTTTACGTAAATTTACCGATTTTTACGTAAAATTACGTAAATTTACCTTTTTTTACGTAAATTTACCTTTTTTTACGTAAATTTACTTTGTAAAATTTAGTAAAATTACATTTTTTTACGTA
>NTPY01000600.1:8176-47843 GCA_002922825.1 Brachionus calyciflorus | reverse complement strand
AAAAAAAAACTGTCTAATATAAAAATTCGAGTCTAATATCTAGTTATATTATGAAACTTTTCTTGAATTTCATTAAACTTATCCTAATTTTTAATTTCAACAAAATCAAAAAATAGACACTTTTTCTCTCTTTTTTATATTTAAAGAATAATTATTTTTGGGATATCCTTATGCAAAATTCTTTTCATTCTATTTTCTAAATCTAAACAAAATGAGAATTAGACCAAAAGTCTATCAATTAAAAAATACTTTTTTGAGGAGTTTCCATTCGAAAACAATAGCAAAAATGAATCAAGAAGACATTACTCGACAAGAATTGATTAATTTCTTGGAAAAAGAATCCAAAGAATTTTTTAATATTATAAAAAAAGACGCTATTTATCCGCATCCATTCCCCATATCCCAATCAGAAAATGAAATTTTTACAAAAATACACCAGGCTCTAAATTCAGCAATCAAAATAACTGTGCACAATTACTACACAGATAATCGAATAAAACAAATCTATAATTTTCCACTTCGGATTCAAAGTATACTTGATAAATATCGTGACATTCCTTTTAATAACATCGGTGCATATCGGTAAATAAACAAAAAAAATTTATTCTCTTTCTAAAATTAATCAATTTTTATTTGAAAATAAAAGACCTGATTTTTTACATAGTGATAAAGATAATTCCATTCGAATATGCGAAATAAATGCCAGATTTCCAACTAATGGCTATTTGATTACAAATTTCGGGAATAACTTTTATCAAAATAAAAGCTCTAATTCAATTTTAAATTGTTTTAAAAATGAATTTGATAATTCGAAACCAATTGGTATACTTAAAAACAGAGAGGTATTATTTCTCTATTAAATTAATTTAAATGAATTCTAAATATTAAATTTAGAAAGGCTATGATATAAACATTCTAAAAGAATTTTTTAATAATGTCCATTACATAAATCCAAAAGATTTATACTTTGACACAAAATTAAGCTTTAAAAATGTTAATTTTGATCAATTTATTCTTGAATTACATCAAGATGAAATATTGTCTCTTTCAGATCAAATTTTATTTTACATGATTAAATCATGCAAGCTTTTAAATGATTTAAGAACAATATTTTTGATACATGATAAACGTTTTTTAAATATTTTATCCAGAGATGATATTCTATTTGATTATTTAAGTTTGGATAATATTAAAATAATACGTGAACATCGTTTAAGAACATATTTGACGTCTCAATTAAAATGGGACATAAATCTTAAGCGTGATATTTTAGAAAATAGAAAAAACTGGTTAATAAAACCAGCTTTACTTGGCAAAGGCGAGGGTATTTTATTCGGCAAAGATATAAATTTAAAAGATTGGTTTTTATTAGTTGATAATCTTTTGAATTCGGATTTGTTTATATTTCAAGAATATGTTAAACAAAAAAGATTCAATTTAAAAAATTATATAAACTTATATTTAATTGGTACTTTATTGTGTTTGAATGATAATTTCTATGGACCTGGTATTTATCGAGCATCGCCTAAAGATCTTGTCTCTATAACAAAAACAGGTTTGTTATTATTTCCTAAAATAGAAAAAGATTCTTGTATTAATTTGTCGAATTCAACACCAGTTTATTCAAATCATAAATCATTTGAGATTTCTGGAGATTGTTTTAGAACAATTGAATATTTTACTTTTAAAGATAGTGATTTATATCGAAAGTTGCTTAAGAAACACGGTGTTGTTTTATTAAATTTAAAATTTAGAAATCAAAATTCAAATTTTTTATGCGGGCTTTTAAAATCGATGAACATGGATTTATGTTCGCATAGTGCGAAACAAAATGATTATGTATGGGATATAAAACCGCTTGAAAAATTAAGTGAAAATAAACCACGATCACATACTAGTGAAATATTTCAATTACACACTGATGCTAGTTATGAACTAATTCCACCGAGATATTTTGCCTTACAATGTTTTAAATCGGCTGGTTATAATGGCGGACAAAATTTACTCATTAGTTTTGAGGATATTTTAAGTAAATTAAGTTTGGATGAAATTAAATTATTAAAAGAGACTAAGGTCAAAATAAAAGTGCCTGAAGAATTTAGAAAATCAAAATTAGATTTAAATTATATTGAAAGTAGTTTATTTTCATCGAATACAAATCCTATTTTAGTACGTTATAGACATGATATTATACAACAAAGAGAAAATTTGAGCAAGAATTATTTAAAAGCATTGGAAAAATTTGAGAATTTGATTAATTTGGAAAAGAGTTGTTTAATTAAATATTTTAATATGAGAGATGATCAAATTTTACTAGTTGATAATTCAAGATGGCTACATGGACGCACAAAAATTTTAGATCTAAATCGACACTTTGTTCGAGTTAGATTTAATGATAATGATGATTTATTAAATAGAAATTGGTAATTTTAAATATGCGTTGTTTTTTTTTTGGTTTTTGCAAAAACTCATTATTTTAATTTTTGCGAGTAACGAGCTTTAAAATTATTTATTACTCAGGTCTGTATTAATGACAATTCAGAAAATGCATAAAATTGTCGCAAAAATTTAATGATTAATTGACTAATTAAATTATATTGATCATTATTATCATAAAGTTTTTTGAAAATATGATGAAATTAAATTTTTTTAAATAATAAACGAATAGAAAAATTTCAAAGTTAACAAATCTTATTTTTATAATTTTTTTAAGTTTAAATGTAAATCTTATTGTTTTCGTGAATAAATTCACAGCTTCAAATCGCCAAAATATTAATGTGATTTGCTCATTGAAATCAAATATACTACCGTATTCCCTTGCGCAGAGGCACATGCGGCTAATCCCATCAAAACCATGTTAAAAAATTAAAGGAAAAAGGTTTTTAACATGGTTTTAATGGGATTAGCCGCATGCGCCTCTGCGCAAGGGAATACGGTAAGTTTAGTCATGTAGATAAAACGCTTTTTTTTTTACAATCAAATGAAAAGCTTTTAAACGCATTTTGCTCCTTGAATTTTCTTCAACTCTTAATCAATTCTTTCTTTCTTTGAATCTTCTTTTCCTTTCCTCTGAAGAAAACAATCAATATAAACAAATGTATTTTTTAAAACTTTTCCTTTCTCAGGAAAGGAAAATAAAGAAAGAAAAATTTGAAGATAGGAAAAGAAGAGTCGAGGAAGAGGAAAGGAAAAAAATTTATTTTACAAAAAAGAGTTTATGATAAAAGAGTACCCATCACGACAAAAAAGAACCGTGGTAAATTTTTTTGTGAAAGAAATACATTTATCTTACAAATTTTTTGAATTTTTTTTAGCTATTGCAAATTATCTTGAAGGGTTCTTAAATATTTTTTTAAGTACCAAAATAAATTAATTAAAAAAAATTGATATAAAGGACTGTGTAGGATAAGGCCAATATTTTCCCCCAAAATTTTCCCAGTGTTAGAAAACAATTTATAGCTCATTTTGAAGCTTATTTTCCAAGGATTAAAACTATATATAGATATCGTATATCCGAGTGTGCCATTGAACTCAAATATTTAAATGAAATTATTAAAATTAAATATTTATTATATTTAACTTTTACATATTGTGCAATAATAATTTTTGCAAGTCATTTTTAAAAAGTCTAAAGTAATTATTTTTGTCTTATTTTATAATTTTCGAAATCTTTTTGAGTTCTTTTAGGCCATAAATCGTCAACTAAATGTAATTCATCGTTTATATTAAAAATGCTTATATAATGCCCACCAGCTACTTCAAGTAAAAAAACTGTACAAAATACCAAAACATATTCAAAATTGTTTATTTTCATTTTTTTATCGAGTTCTTTACATTTTATCTGATGATTGAAATTATTTTCGATTACAATAAACGGGGGAACATAAAATACATAAATCTTCAAGACCCTCTCTTTTTTCTAATAAAACAAAATCCCTTTTCTTTTTTAAACTTTTTTAACCCATTTCTGTAAATCATTTGGAATATTTAATTTATTTTTGATATTTATCGCAAGCTGTCTACCATATTCTTTATCCGAAGTAAGTCGATCAAAATATCGATTTATTAACGCACCAGCAATTCGATAATCAAATCCTATGTGATTTAACATTGTATTTTTGACTTGTGATAGCGCTTTAAAAGATTGTTTGAGAATTCCATTGACTGCTTCGATTACAAATCTTGATTCCGTAACTAGCCTTGAATTATTTGCTTGTTCAGTTGTTAGTTGTTTTTTATCTGAATCTAAATAGGCAGGCATCATAACTTTGTAACCTAATCCTTCAAGCTCTTTTACAGCATCTCTAAACCCTCTATCTAGAACAAAAATGTCATTTTTTCGAAGAGTTTGCTTCATTTTATCGTTATTTTTTTTGAGTAAATCTTTAATAATAGTTGCATCATTATTTATCGCAGCAAAAGGAACATTTAAATCAAGAATTCGACCATTGGTTACACAAAATAAAAAAGGTTTCACCAGATTTCTCTTTTTTTGACCAGAATATGTCATTCTTTGAAACATATAATTTCCACTTTTTTGGCAATAACAATAAGTACCTAAAAAAAAGAATGAAAATCAATTATTATTATTGTTTTATTAAAGTTTTACCATCAGCTATTATAACTAGTTGATCTTCACCAAGGCAATAAAGTTCTTTAGCTATTTCGCTATTTTGTTTAACCCAGTCGTCACGTCCCATCACTGACGGCCCTAAGTTATACGGAACAAAATCTTCAGTGAGAGCATCTCTAACTTTTTGGCACATATGAGAAATACTTATTCTATTTTCTAAACTAAAATAAGAAGCGATTGTTTGCTGATCAAGACCAGTCTTTAACCAAAAAAGATAAACAGCAAGAGCTTGAGATTTTGTTCTATTGAATGAATCACGCATAGATCGTAAAGAACTTAATAAATCTAGAAAATGTTCTTGGCTTAAACCGGTAATATTTTTTATTGTTTTTTCATCAATCAATCTATAATCTCTAAATTGATCGAATAAGGTTTGATTTTGTGATTTCGCTCTTAATTTTTGAAGCATTTCTTCTATACATTTACTATCGAATAATGTCTTTGTGCTTATAGGTTGAATAAGATCTAATGATTCATTATCGAATAAACCAGATTAAGTCAAATGATTTGGACATGTTTGAATGTTTTTCGGAATAAAAATGTTCTTCTTTATTAAAACTTCTGTTCGAGCATTTTCTGGGATTCTTTACAATCTAATTTTTCGGGACTTTTTTCTGGTTTTAAATTTTCGTAATTAATTTGCTCTTTTACGGATTCGAAACTATTATCACCAGTTTCTGCTTCATTTAATTTTTTGAATTTTATTTGAAATTCAAATATTCAAATTTTTTATATTTGAAAATATATCATGTGATTTTAATTTTATATTATTTGTTTTCAAAGACTTTTTACACAATAAATTGAATGTTAATATACAATTGGCATTAAAATTTATTTTGTAAAAAAATTTTTTTTTAAACTTATTTTTTCAAAAATTTTCATTTTTGAAACTATAATTTAATAAAAATTAAGATTATTTACTAAATTTTTAATTATAGAAATTTGTAGATATTATTAAAAATAAGAGTATTATAAAAAGTCTAAAAAAAATTTTTTTCAATAAACCACCAGCTAAATAACTTTTTGGGGAAAGGAGGGTGTAGCATTTTAATACAAATTTCGCCCACATTTTTGAATGAGAAAAAAAAAAGGATATGCATTTTTACTTTTTTAAGATAAAAATTTTCTCTTAACTTAACTTTTAAAAATGTTAATTCTGAAAAAAAAAATGTCTTAACATCAAACAAAATTTTGAATTCATATAATCATTTTAAATAAAAAAAAAAAAAAAAAATTATTTTACAATTTTTTTTTTTTTTAATCATTTTAAATTTTTATTTTTTATAGATATTAGGAAGCTAAATTCAAAGTAAAAATGGGAAAAACTAACGATCGTCTCTCAAAAAAATGTCCGAAATGTAATCAAGTCAGATTTAAGGATTTACCACGTAATCGCTATTTTATTTTATCTTCGAATGAAAGCGTAAGAATCGCGAATTTATTTAATCCAAATGTTGTTATTGAAATAAATGATTTAATATGTAATAATTGCTATAATAAGGCCTTTATTATTGAATCAAAGCAAAATTCCTCATCTGTATCGATTCATGCATCATCTAACGAAGCTAAAACTTGTCTAATGGATATAAATACGTCTCAAAATATCAATGATGAAGTTTTTGAAGAAACTGAATGCCAAAACCAAGATAATTTATTATTAAATGAAAAAGCTGATAATAAAATAAATGAAGATTCGGCAGAATAATTACAAAGCCAAGAAAATGACTTTATTTTTGTTGACCTTCCTAAATCGTACAGTAGCCATAAAAATTGTGTTGTATGCCGAAAGAATTGTGGAAAACTACATATTATACAATCTGAAGCTAGAACACAAGTTTTATTATCAAGAAATATTTTTATTCCGGTAGGTTGTAGAACATGTCGAGTTCATTTAGACGAATCTGGACTTTTTAAGGCAGAACACCTTGATTTACTCGAAATTGAGGAAATTGAAACAAAAAAAAATCGTTAAACTGCTAATGATTTAATTCAAACTTTAATCGACACGTCAAAAAAAAGAACGCTTTTCGATGAATTCGCTGATCCTTTTAAAATTGACGCAGAAGTTTGTAAGCTAACAACTGGATTTTATAAAGATGAATTTAATGTTATTTGTAGCTATCTTGACGAAATGAAAGACTCTCAAATAAGAACAAAATCACAAGCGTTAGCAAATTACCTTTTTGGCTAAAAACTGGTATGTCCCAGAATGCAATAAAAGCTCATTTTAGACTTAATGATAGAATCGAAGTATCGCGTTATTGTGAACAAGTCAGGTCAAGTCTAAGTTCTAATTTTGTTCCAGAGTTTCTTGTAACTGAAGTAATGAATCGACAAGAATGGTTGCAACAAAATACTTCCTTGGCTAAAGAGCTCTATTCATTAAAAGATGATGAGTTAGTCGTTATCGCCGACGGTAAGAATTTTTAAATAAAACATTTAGTCTCATTTTATCTCATTTTTATTTTTTTTATTTTTTTAAGGAACTTATATATACTGTCAAAAAAGTTCAAACAATTTTTTTCAAAGAAAAAGTTATTCTGTTCAAAAAAACGCTCGCTCGTAAAACCATTTTTATTCGTTGCGGCAAATGGACGAATTCTAAACGCATTTGGTGCATTTCCAGCATCGAAAAATGACGCGAAAATAATAAAAATGTGTTTTAGTCAAGATAAAGATCTAGAAAACTTATTGAGAAAGGGTGATGTAATATTAGTAGATAGAGGATTTAGAGACTCTATTGAATATTTAGAGAATAAAGGATTAAGAGTAATGATGCCAGCATTTATAGCCAAAGATCGAAAACAGTTAACATGTCATTCTAGGCTAGTAACAAAATGTAGATGGGTAATAGAAGCAATTAATGGGACTTTAAAAGAGTCATTTAGAGCATTAGGACATGTCCAAAATTCTATGCTCAAGCATATTATGATTGATTTTAGAATAAGCTGTGCATTAATTAATCGTTTTTTTCAACCAAAAATCTCTGATAAAGAAAATGGTATTATTATTGCAAGAAATATGAAAGCCAAAATATCTCTAACCGAAAATGAACTTGAAAAAATAATTAATACGAAAGGATTTACTAATTCAGCTGAATTTGTTAATTTAAACGATGTCGATTTAGTTCAAGATTTTCCTCGACTAAGTTATGAGTACATTCTTGAAAATATAACGTTTGGTTCGTATCAACTTAAGCAATCGCTAGGTAACCTGGCAGAGCACTTGGATATAAATGGTAAACTAATTATGAAGATAAATAAACACAATAGTGTTATTATTAAAAATAATTCAAAAATTATAAGGGGAAAAATACAATCGAGACATTCAGGGTTAGTAAATTATAAAGTATACGTAAGTTATTTATCAAATATTGAACATCAAAAAAATCAAGTTCCAATCAATGGATGGTATTGTACTTGCAAAAATGGAAGCCGAACTATTGGATGTTGCTCGCATATTGCGTCAATTATTTTTTATTTTCGATATGCAAGATATTTGGACGAAATTCCTAAACCAGCATCATTTTTATCTAGCATATATCCAAATTGTTTTGATGATTCAAGTGATGAAGAAAATAACAAGGGAGAAACTCAAACTCAAACACAAAACGAATCACAAAAGAAGAAAAACGAATCTTCAAAAAAAAGTAAAAAAAATGTTTGAATCAATCGGACTCGGATGATTTTGAGGAAAGCATCGAAGTTATAAATGATTCAATCAAGCGTTCATTATCTTTTGAAGTTGAATCGTCAAATAAAAATAAAAAAATAGCAAGAATTAACGAACTAATCGATTTTAATATCGATATTTATTTATTTAAAGATTTCGTTCCGTCCAATGGTGGGAGAATCGTACAAGAAAAAAATAAAATAACAAGAAAGAAAATAAAAAATACATGTCCTTTAGACTATTTTCTACTTGGTTTTTGGTACGCGTCAAAGATTAAATCGAATTTTCTTCAACTTTTAAATACATCGAATTTACCGTGTAAATCTTTTATTTTTGAAATAATTAATCAAATTGATATTAAACAATGGAATAAAGCGAAATCGATATGGATATTGGATGTTTTAAAACTTCAAGTTAGTAATGATGGTTATTACGATACAAAAGCCGAGCAATCAGATGTGATGGATATTTTTATCGAAGATATTCAAGAACATAATTCATAGTTAGTTGTGTATGTGGAAAAAATAAGAATTCTTTAAGCAAGATGATAAGCTTTATAAAAAAAGAATCAAGCTTATACATTTCGCTTAAAAAATAATCTTGCTTTAACTGCAAAACGATAAGCAATGTCGACTTACAGTTTTTGTTTACAGTGTTTTTTTAGTAATTAATAATTTGCGACAATATAATATTAATTGTTCGGAATTGGAAACTGAAATTGAGATTGATGGAAAATGTTATTTATTGATTTTTTCGACTGTCTTTACAACTGACTATGATGGACATTATTTGGGAGTTTCGTATTGGTGAAAAATTTTATTTGATTGATGACTTGGCTCCAAGAAGAATTTCTGAAGATTTTGCAGAATATAAGGTTTTTTCTTCTTTCTATTTAAAAAAAGAATAAATAAAAAGTCAATTTTTAAAATTTTTTTAATTATTATTCTAAAAATAAACTGAGAAAAAAAAATCATATTCTTTTATTTCATTATTAGTATAAAAAAATTTTTACGTAATAAATTCAACCTTAAAAAAAAATGTGGCGCCAAATTTTTTTTCCTGAAAGGATAGAATATATTTTATCTATTTTTTTCCCTCTTTCGATTAAGCTATAAATTTTCCAATCATGCGCAGTTAATTTATGTAGCTACCCCTACCCTTTTTACCGTTACTTTTTATAAAGTTTTAATACTCGCCAGGGTAGGTTTAGAAAATAAAATATTTTTATGAATATAAAAAAATTATGAAAAAAACCTTTAAAAAAATTTTTTTTTGATAAACTGATTAATTTTTATTTTTTTTTTTGAACATATTCGCCTTCAATATATCTCAAAAATAAGAATGTCAAAAAAAGAATGGCGCCAGATTTTTTTTTAATTTAAAATATTATAGTTTTAATCCTTGTTAAAAAAGCTTCAAAATGACCCCTAATTTTTCCCATCATGCCCAAAAAATTTTTGGGGCCGAAAACCCCCCTAAAGCTACAGTGTCCTTTAATTAAAAATATGAATATCCTAAATAAAATATTTTTTCATTTTCCATTAAAATTTTGGGGGGTAAATTTGCATTGTTATCCGACATACTCCTTTTTTTTGAGCTTACAAAAGTTCTTTAAATAGTCTTTAGTAGTTCCAGAATTAAAAAGATGAAGTTTTTCCAAAACCAAGTTTTGTTCAAACTGGGACAGTAGTTTTTAAACAGAAATTTCGAATTCTGAATATTGATCTTGAAAAAGTTTCGAATTTCTTGAATGAATCAAAAAAACTAAACGAATAAGTTTTAAACAAAAAATAAATTCTTTTCTTGAATTTGTTCGTGAAATATTTTCAAAAGCAAACTAAATCATTTTTTGTTTAAGCAAAAAAATGATCTATATACATCGTTAAGTGCACTTCATAAGCATTAATCTTTGACTGTTTAAAATCTCTTAAGATATTCTTAAATAACTAGTTAAAAAGACTGTCAACTTATTTCAGAAAAATCTGACATATTTTTAAAGGTTTAAAAAAAATAACGAAATACTTTTTGAAAAACATGCAAATCTTGGGTTGTCCCTAAAAAGCGGAAAACGGAATGCGGAATCCGGAATTTCCGTGACCATTTTTCCGTCACTTTTTCTAAAAAAAATTCCGCAATCAAGATACTAAAGAGCGGAAAATCCGTTTTTTAGTGACTTTTGAAAAAATTACGGAAAAAAATAAAAAAACGGAAACTTTTGACGGAAAAATTTTCAATTAGTTAAATCAAATATGATAATAAGTGATTTCAGTGTTTTAAGTGATATTTTTCTAAAGCCTTTGGATATGAATTTGTTGAAAATCTATTTCAACAAAAGTACTTGGAAGATAATCCAGTCTTTAGTTGATAGAAAAATTAAGCACAGTCATTGCCCAGTTTGTTCTCTAGTTTCATTGGAAAATTCAATCGAATGTAGCCTTTGTTTATATTGGTATCATTTCGACTGTGCTAAGGTTAACAATTTTTATCGAACAGGCAAAGGAAAAAATTGGTATTGTCATAGATACGGGCTAAATTGTGATGCAAACTGACTAATTATATTTAAAAATGGAATTTGAAACTTTATCTATAAGTTTAAAATTAACATTTTAATTCGTTTATTTATTTAAAAATAATTAAAAGAAAATTTTTCCGTCAAAAGTTTCCGTTTTTTTATTTTTTTCCGTAATTTTTTCAAAAGTCACTAAAAAACGGATTTTCCGCTCTTTAGTATCTTGATTGCGGAATTTTTTTTAGAAAAAGTGACGGAAAAATGGTCACGGAAATTCCGGATTCCGCATTCCGTTTTCCGCTTTTTAGGGACAACCCAAATCTTGAAAAAAAAAATATAACATCAAAATTTAAATAAATTACTTGAAGTCAGCTATTAATCGTTAAATTAAATTTTATTAAAAAAAAATAAAACTTAAAATTATGAAATTCTTTTAAATATCTGAACTGACTCATTTTATTTAATGTAAAATATAAAAAAGACTCTTGAGTTCTATATTATTACATAATTATTAAATTTGGAAATTTTAGTCTTTTTTTTAATTTTTTTACAACTTAAAGGTATTAATTTACTTTTGTTTCAATACTGTTAGCGGCAACAAAAATACATCTCAAAAATATTTTTTTCAAATTTTTTTTTAAATTTTTTAATTCAAAACTTTTTATTTTATTAATGACGTCAACACACACACAATTAAGACATAATGTAGAAAAAAAATATTACAACCCAAAAATTCGAAATCAAACAACAACAAAAAATTTAATTGCAACACATTCAAAATCAAAAAAAATAATGAAAAATATTCACTGCTAAATGAAGCCGAACGAAACAAAAACAAAAATAACAAAAACAATTCAAAGAGAGCCTTTTAATTGGCATCCTATTCATAAAAAATTATTATTTTGTTAACTAATATTTTCATTTAGCTTTTGACTATTTTTCATACCAAGTTTTTTTGTTTTGTTTTTGTTACTCTCCAGAATTTATACGAATACTCTAATCCTTATTAAATATGGGTAATCAAATATGGAAATGTGAATATTGTAATTTTCCTAATCAAGTAGGTATTACCTATTGCTCTAAATGTTTAATAGACATGAACACGGGCGAACGTGTAGATCCTAAATTGATAAGCCCATCAAAGTCTGCATTGAAATTTAAGCTTAAACAATTAACTGTAGACAAATCGTCTGAGCTACGTATTAAAACATTTAAAAGAGCTGGTTTAACAAGTAATTTAGACTCGTCTAAATTGAATACTTCAGATCATTTTATAGATGCTGAATTTCCACCTAATAAACAAAGTATATTTATAAAAAAATCAGCTTTGCCATTGAAGAAAATGATTCATAGTAGTGGACTTAATCGAGCTAAATTATGGCTAAGACCAAATAATATAAATTTTTCTAAAGATGATAGTTATTTACCGGTTTGTTTGTATGAGAATTGTTCGCCAAGGGATGTAGTTCAAGGTGGAGTAGGTTCTTGTTGGTTTATAAGTGCCTTATCTGTGATAGCCGAACGAACAGATCTCTTATCGAATATTCTAATTACTAAATTTTATAATAAAAATGGTCTACATCAAATAAGATTGTGTAAAAGAGGTGAATGGTTAGTGGTGAATATAGACGATTATTTACCATGTGATAAGCATGGTAAGATAATATTTGCCTATGCTAGACATCGTCAATTTTGGGTTTCATTTATAGAAAAAGCATTGGCTAAATTACATGGTAATTATGAGTCTATAGCAAGTGGCGCATGTGTTGAGGGTCTACAAACTTTAACTGGTGAACCGTGTGAAATTGTTTATTTAGAAAATACAAAAAATAATTTAAACAATCCGGATTATAAACCGAACGAAAAGGAAATAAATGATAGCAATCCGGAATATTTATGGAAAAGACTTTTATATTGTAAAAGTGTTGGTTATTTAATGACGACACTATGTTATAGTAAAAATTCGAATTTTGTCGATTTTTTCAAAGTAGGTCTTTTTAATAGACACATCTATTCGGTTTTGGATGTCAGGGAATTTAATAATAATGGAAAGGTTGTTAATTTAATCAAATTAAGTAAGTTTTTATTTTCTTAAAATTATTCTTACAATTAAATTTAAACTTTTTATACAAAGATTTTACGATAAATAATCTAAAAAAATTTTTTTTTAAAATTAAAAAGAATAATCATAAATGTAACAAAAATAAATTTCTTTTTTTTCAATTAAAGGAAACCCATGGGGTAAAAAAGAATGGAAAGGTGCATGGTCAAATAAATGGCCACATTGGCCCGAACATATTCGAGCTGAAATAGCTGGTGTTTATCAAAAAAACGATGGTTGTTTTTGGATATCGTTTGAAGATTTGCTCAAATATTTTTATGATATATCAATATGTAAAGTTAGAACCGATTGGTTCGAATCACGACACTCCTCATTTTTCTACGACTTTTCCGATGGTGCTCAAGTATTTCTCTTAAATGTCGTAGAACCCGGTGAACATCAATTTGAAATTGAATTATTCTCAACTGGTCGTAAAAATGAAAGTTTCGATCGTAACGACGATCCAGACATTGATTTATGTCTTGTTATTTGTCGTTTGAATGAAGCCTCCGAAGGTGGTGGTCTTACATGTATAGCCTATGAACACAATGTCGAGTATTTTATTAATCTATCATGTAAATTAAAACCGGGTTATTACATAATATTTGCAACATCAATTAGAGCTATTTCAAATTTACTAGAAGATAAAACAAATAATCCGGAAGATCCGAATTTTTATTCGTATAATTTAGTTCTACATGGTGAATGTCAATTTAGTTTAAATCAAACTGGTTTGGCATCGGAGAGCATAGCGGATATATTTTTTAGTATGGCTAAAAAAGCGGACAAAACTCGAATGGAATTAGACGGAAATATAAAGACGTCTATTATACCTGGATCATGTACACATGGAGTTTTAGTTGAAAATTTGAGTGATCATCAATTTGTCAATGTACAAATTGATTTAGCTCAATCGAAGAATTTAGAATCAACACGTTTGTCGAATCAAACTGTTGATATTTTACCACCAAATAGTAAACAATTACTATGTTATTTAACACCGTTGAATTATCGTAAAGGTTTTGTTATTGGTTATAAAATTGAGACTAAAGTTGAGGTTAATAGCTCAACACCAACGAATACTCCATCTATACCAAAATTCTATTCAGGTCTTCATTCGATTAGACAAATTAAAAAAGAATAATTATTTTTATAAATTTCGTTTTAATTTATTTTTATATTAAAAATATGTAAATTTATAAAGTTTTCAATATATTTTTTTATATTTTCTCTAAAATTTTTATGCTCAAGTGTTCAAACTATTCGGTAAAGGAATCAGGTTCATGGGATGTTCCTAATATGTCCGATAAAATTATTAATCCTGCTTCTCCAATTTTTACTTGATAATCAAATCTTAACTGTATTAAAAATTTTAATTTAAAAAAATGAGATTTTTTGAAACAAGTCAAAGTATATTAGCATGGGTTTAGGTCCCTGCTGTCACTATTATGTAATGCTATAAATTTCAATTAAACGATATTTCGAGAATGTTCTAGAAAAATAAAAAAGTCATCAAGGATCGATTGATTACACGGTTTAGGGAGCTACGGCTACACATTAATCAAGACAACTTTAAGCTTCATGCTATCATACATTTAAATAAGTCAGAAAAAATTTGATTTAAAAAAAACCTATGTTTTCTAGCTGCAGCAACATACAGTTCTTCTATGCGGAATCTTATTTTAAGATTTAAGATGAAATGGAAAATTTAAAAATTTACATTTTCCTTATCTTGTTTAAAATGTTGTAATTCTTAATCTATAGTTACTAATGATCTAAGTATAAAAAACAGTGTAGTTTATTTGTTTAGATTGAATTTGATCTCATTATTATTTCTGTTTTTTGTTTGAATAAATTCTTTATGTTAAGACCTAGCATCTTTTATTTTTCATGTTGTTTGTTAATAGAAACAGTCGAGATATCGTCGAGAATATTGAGTAACAATTGACCAATAGTCATTTTCACTGATTTTTACACTATTATGCGTAAAACATTACGCATTATAAATTTACAGTGTGTACTAGAACTATCTTTAGTATTCTCTCTGAGTAATCATGTAGAATTTATGTTTAGCTAAGTATTTTGAATGTGAAACTGAAAGTTCTTAAACATGAATCTTGAGAAAAATCGATTAAAATGATGTATTCAAAGAATCCTATATTTAGGGACTTATTTGTTATCAAACTCTTAAAGATTATTATAAAATTAGAGTGCTGAAATTTTTTTAAAATTATCCTTGAACTTTTAGATTTTTTTTCTTTTATTAATTTGAATTATAAGGATTCTTTGGTTACCGTAAAACCTTGCTTATAAGCGACTAAAAATCGCCTCTTTGAAAGGAAAAATCGTACTCTAAACAAATTAATTTAATTAATTATTATGACATTCCTGGTAGAGTTTAGTGTGGTCTATAATAATATCACAAAATTAAAATTTTTCTGATGACAGTTCTTCTGAAAAAAGGGGGGTCTGGGGGTGCGCTTATAAACAATAATTACACGGTAATTTGATTCAAATCATAAAAATAAACTAAAAGTACTTGCTCGCTCAATTTCTTTTATAAAATAAGAATTCTTTTATTAAATTTCTCAAATAAATATCCTTTATTATTTATGATGCAAATAATTAAACGAGGCTAACGACAACAAAAAAAATTGAAATTACAAGTCTTATTGACATTTTCAGCTCAAACAAAAAAAAATATATTTACTTTTTTTTGTTGTTGAAAGAATAATTGAAAAAAATATTTGAGTCTTTTCTTAAAGCTGTTCTTGAATGAAAATTAATTAACTTTAATTTGAATAGATAGATCTTTTCAATCTATCATTTTTTCTTTGGCTAAATCTCGGTTTTATTTAGCTCTTTCTTTCTCTTTCTTTCTCTCTCTTTTTTTTTGTTTATATTTAAAACAATAAGAGAAAGGAATGTAAAAAATGTTGTAGTCGTTGAGTCTATGACAAAAATCTACGGAAGTAATTAAAATTAAACGTACACTTGTACAACTACAACAACAAAAAAATCTACGCTTCAAAATATAATAGACAAAAAAAAATCAAGAATATGAGAGATCATTCATTCTTAATTTTTTTTTCTTGTTTCTTAACTATTTCTTGGTTTTAATTAACCCAAATAAGGTAATAAATAAAGCTTTAATAATTTGATAAAAAAAAAAGATTATACCAGTTAAATTTTCATTTTTAGTTTTTCCTAATCTTTACGGATAACTACTACAACAACAATAAAAAAAATAGTGTAAATTCGTTACTACTTCTTGACAATTTTATTTAATGTAATATTAGCCAAGATTTTAAGATTACATGTTATTAATTCAATAAAAAAGAAAAGAAAATTAATCATGAGATTAGTTTAGGACATTAATTTTAATGGTTTACTCAAACGTACAAATTTAAAAATACAAATAAAAAAGAAAAAGGTTTAAAAAAAGCTATTTTATAACTTTATATAAGTTTGTTTTTATTATTGTTAAATTTTATTAAAGTTTTAATATTTTTCAATTGTAAGTTTTAATAATAAAAAAATTATATTAATTTTTTTATTTTGAATTTCTTTTAAGTTTTTGTTGTTTTTCATAATCCCGAATTGTCAAGATTAAAAGCGTTACTAAATTCAGCTTAACTTTATTTTTTAAAAATTGGTTTTATTTAATCCAAGTCTTTTCAATATTAAATAAAAAAAGGTACTATAAACTCAGAAAAGAGTTTCATTAAGCAAAACAGTACTTTCTAAACTACGGAATAGTTTATAAATTATATTTAATACGGTACAATTAAAGAGGTTCATTAATGTTTCTTTTCTGCTCAAAAAAATGTTTTGTTTGTTCAGAACTTGTTCAAGCTCTTTAGGAGCAAAGAATTTTTGAATTTTTTTAAATTTACATTTTACTAAATCTTGACCGTTTTTTTCGAAAAATTCTGAAGGACGACTATCCTTCGTTAAAGGTACGTTGTTATTTATTAGAAAAAAGACACTGTTTAGGTTTTTACCAAAATTTGGGATTTTATTTACCACACTCTTTGTAAGTTTATTTATACAGTGGATCTTATATAAATGTAACGTCAACCGTCAACCGTAACTTTTGACCG
Organism: Brachionus calyciflorus; assembly: GCA_002922825.1. Lineage (NCBI taxonomy): Eukaryota > Metazoa > Rotifera > Eurotatoria > Ploima > Brachionidae > Brachionus > Brachionus calyciflorus. The sequence goes on along the minus strand of NTPY01000600.1, from coordinate 30,825 downwards.
TAACCGTAACCATAGCTCAAACATCTTAAAATTGAAAATTAAGTCGAATTAAAATGGGTTACGGTTACGGTCAAAAGTTACGGTTGACGGTTGACGTTACATTTATATAAGAACCACTGTAATAATAAAATAATAAATAAGTCAAAAGTTTTATAATTAACAATTATAAATAAATACTTCATAAGTAGCATAACTAATAATATTAAATAATATTTTAAAATTACAATTTTGCACTTGTTTTTAGGTTTAGCTTCAGGGTTAATAAACAGATTAGTGTCCTTATCGATTGCTAGACTGATTAACACTTCATTTATTCAAAATTAATAAAAAAATAATTGAAGAAGAGTCGAGGAAGAGTAAAGAAAAACAATTGTACAAGTTAGTCTCATTTTTGTGGCGATGAGCTAGTAAAATTGGCAAATTTTAAAAATTTTATTAATTTCTGCAAAGTGCAAATTTTGAAATTAGCTAAATGAAAATTTCGATTAACGAATAAAAACGATGTAAGTGACGAAAATTTCACGTTAATGGAATATTAAAAAAAAAACAAAATTCCTTAATAGAAAAGTAAATTATTTTCTTTAATTCTTTGAATGAGTATTTGTTCCGCTAGGACTAAAATCTAGTTTTTATTTTTCTTAAACTATGAGAAAAAAAAACTTTAATCAGATGCCAAATTACTCAATATCCAAAAGCCACAATTAAATAATTTTTTTTCTCTTTATTTTACTAGACTTAATATGAAAAAAAAAATTTCAGGAATTACTTTTTAAATTTTTTTAAAAAGATTATTTGCGACCATTTCAGAAAATATTTAACAAATAAACTCTCAGATTATTTTAAAATACCTTGTGGCATTAATTATAAATTTTATTCTTTATTTCATATTTTTCGAATAGAAAAATTACAAAAAATTAATTCCTGAATAAATTCTCCCATAAGAAAAAACTATAACAATAAATTGCTCGTACAACCACTAGCTCATAAATGGTTTATTTAAAATAATAAAATTTGCATGATTGATCAGCTTTTTTTTTTATATATTTTTTAAGTATTTATAAGCTTTTCGTTTTTATAAAGGAGATTTTTTCTAATCGTTTGACAGTGTAAATTACAAATTGCTTAGCGAATTAATAAAAAATAATTTTATAAAATTCTAAGCATTTCATTTTGGTCTTTTCTTTTAATTGTCCACTTTAAAAAAAGTTTATTTTAAATTTCAAATTTAAAATTAAAAAAAAGGTTGCATAAAAAATATTTTTTTTGATCTCAATCAAAAAGAGAATAAATAGGTTAAGTCAATTGAATGATTCTAGTAATAGAAGTAGTAGTTGACTTTAAGAAATCAATTTACAAAAGGATTATTTAAGTTAAGTTTCCAAGTCATGGTCAACGTTTAAAATGAGATTTACATTTAAGAAAAAATGACCAAGTCTAAGTAATTTTTTATCATTCCAACAAGAAAAAAACTAATAAAATGAAATAGTTGTTTATTTAATGATAGTTTGAACTACCTTAACCAATAACAACAACACCAAGAAAGAAATGAAGTTAATCTCAGAATTAAATAGTAGAAAATACAATTTTAAATATTTGTAGTTTTTATTAAAAATATAAATTGATTAGATTAAATTTTGTTCTAAGACGGATATGTCAAACATTTTTATATTTAATTTTTCTTTTGGGAATAAATGATTAATTTTTTACTTAGAAAAAATGTCTCTAAGGTCTTTTAAAGATAGAGTATTTATTTAATGAATTGAATTAACCTACAAAATTAGAGAAGAAATAAAAAAATTAAAGTAGAATTTTCAAGTTAAATTAATTTTTTACTTTTCTCCTTTAAAAGAGACTGAGTGATTAAGATATGACCAAAGCTTACGGTCTTGATAAGCTGCTCAATATTCTTTTCATTGCATTCAAATTGTATGATACAGAAATTCTACCGAATCAACGCCGGGCTGTTTCCGTACCAGTATCTAGCTGGACTTAAAAAAAAATTTTTATTTATTTTTTTTTTGAATTTTTTTTCAAAAATAATCCGGTTCGGTACTGGTACGGTCGCGAAAAAAATTTAAAAAAAAAAAATTTTAGTAGGGTTCGAAAACAATACAGTTCCGGGTAATATTTCGATAGAATTGATGTATGTTGTAACTCTAAACTTAAAGCTACAACTATTTCTCTGTCTGAACATATAGTTAGAAATTATAGTTAGATGTATGATTTAATTATAGTTAGATGGTTGCAGACACGTAAGTGAATGTAACCATACTATTAATAACTGTGTTTTTGATAAAATTAATTAAAAAGAAAATCATCTAATATTCCCGATTTTTACATCTTAGCAATTATTTAGCGTTAGCACTAATAAACTCACATCCACAAAAAATTTTTATAAAATATTTCAATTCCTTAAAATAATTCAAGAACAAAAAATTATTAAGATTTTAACGGAAACTATTTCTTATATGTAAATACAATGTATCCTTAAGTAAACCTTAAGAAAAATTTTTATTAAATAAAGTGTAAATTTTAATTAAGAAAACATATAAAGCAAATAAAAAGTTTTAAAAATATTGTTCGATAAATTTGAGCGAAATTTTAAGATTTGAAAAAGAATAAAATTTATGTTCTCGGACATAATTTATTCCAAAATTTTTATTATAAATCATATCCTTTTATATAAAAATCGAGGAAAACTTTATTATGGATTAAGGATCTTTTTATAAAGTTTTACTCAATAGCTATTTATTTCACGACTCATAAAATTAATTTTAATCTATTTAAGATTAAGGTGACTTTTTTTTTGTTTCAAAAAAATGTTATTTAATATCTCCTAATCGTTTAAGCAAGGCGTAAAATTAAAATTACTCAATTTATGCTTTTAATTTTGAGATTTTCAAATAAAAAACAGATATCAGGCTTTTTTTTTCTTAACAAAAAAAACGCTATGAAAATAACTAGGCCACCCTCTAATAGTAGAAGAGTAATTTAGATTAAAAAACTAATTAAACCTTTTACGAGGAAATATTATACTTTTTGATAATTTGCTTAAAAAAAATATTTTTTTAGATTTAATAAAATATAATAAAAATAAAATTATGAATTTCGACACAAATTCTAGTCCATTGTCACTACCAATTGAACTTGTTCTATCTGTAAATAAACTCGAAAAAGAGGACATTTACATAAGTAAAAATATAGTCAATTTTTTTAATTTATCCCCTGGGGAAAATAATGTCGGAAATGAATTTTCCAAAACACTTAAAATTCTCGATTGCTTAAATTTTATTCGATTTAATCATTTTCCAGTTGTAAATCAAAAAGAACAATTTCAAAATCAACCAAATAAAACTATAGTCTCTAATTTTAGTCTAATTTTACTAACTAATATTCCCAATCAAAAAATAAGCTTAAATCAAAATGAAATAAGCGATGAAAATTGGTCGTATCATCACAAAATTGAATTGAACGACGACAATGGTCAAACTCTAGCGCGACAAGTATTTTTTAAATTGAATTTTCAAGCACCTTTATGCTGTCGTTCAAATTGGATACCACCAAAAAACAATCAACCGAATCACTCAAATCGAAAATATATTATTCGTTTGAATATAAATTGTCGTAATTACGACTTGATGTTATTTTTTTATCGTTTATTATTCGATAAATATCCGAGTTTTTCCAAAAAAGATTTCTCCATGTTTATTCTAATGTCTCAAAATAGTCTCAATGAAAATATAGAATTTCAAATAAGCTTAAAAAAAGACTCTTTAGTCCATGTGAAAAAAATACCTAATTCAAATTTAATTTATAAAATAAGTGATCGTGTAGTATTTGAGAATATACTTCGTTTATTGGACGGTTTTGTCGAGGAAATTGAAAAGAATAAAGTCTATTCTGTACAAGATCCCGATCAGAATAAAATTTATTTAATTTTAAATCAAGATGAGAAAATAGAATTGTTTAAGACTATAGGTTTAGGTCAAGTTTATTTAAATCAATTTAAACGAGTTAATTATATGAATTTTAGTCCGAATTCATGTAGTTCAAGTTCCGAGGCAAATAGTTTGGACTCGGGTAATTGGAGTTGTTCAACTTTATCGAATAAATACAAAAGAGAACAATTAAATAGTGTTAAGAATTTAATTTATCAAGCGCCTAGACGCTATAGGAAAAAAGTAACATCATTTCGTAGTAAAAATTCCGATGATGAGGACTATGATGAAAATACGGATGATGAAGAAAATGAAAGAGAATTGAAAAGTCTATTAAGAAAAGCATCTAGTAGTTCCATGTACGCTCTTTTGGCATTTCGTAATAAAAATTTTAAAAATAAGCGAATATCTCTAATTGATTTGGAGACAAAAAGAAGTTGTAGTGTTTTAAATGAGCCGCCAATTGTACAAGGAAAACTTAAAAGTGTTTTGAGTAATACAGAATCGAATTTAAATAGGAAAAAATCCAAATCAGTTACTTTTATAGATGCTTTAGGATGCGATGTAAATTCAACAACACGTCCAAAGTCAACAACGCCATTTTGTACTAGTGGAAATTATGAAGATTTAAATAATGAAGAATATTATTATAAAAATAGTCTTATTGATAGAAAAATTTCAAATAATGATTGTTTAATCAATAATAATAGTAATAATAATAATAAACCCGATGTTGGTATAACACCAGATAGTAGATTTAGACGTTCGCATACATTAGATTTAATTAGAAATAGTAGAATGCCATTGAGTTGTATGAAGAAACAACAAGATGATCCATATGAACACAAAGTTTATAATTATTTTGACAAGTATAATGTTCCAATAGCGAAATTTTAGAATTTATATAAATAATTATTTTTTTTTTATTTTAAATAAATTAGAATAGTCCGTTTAATTTTTGAGAATTTTAAATTTTTTTTTTTTTCTTTTAAACAAATATAAAAATTGAATTTTTCACTACACTTTATAAACATTTAAATAAATAATTTGCAAAAAGTCCTTTCAAAGTTAGCAAAATTAATTGTTTTTCAAAATTTATTAAAAGCCCAACATACTACAATCATTACCAGTTTAACGTCATACACTAGACGGAGCTAGGGTAATAGTGTTTTACTCCATATGAAATCAGGAGCAATTTTTAATAGTTAATTGAATTTTTGTTGAAAATTTTCTAAACCTTAAACAGACTAAAACTCACAACCTTCTTCTACAATTTGAAATTAATTATCTAACGACGCAATTAATTGAGCTATTTGTTCCCATGCAAAAAACATGCTAAATTCTAATTGAAGCTTTGCAAAAAATGTACGAAATCTTACAGAGTTAGAGTAAAAGTATTGAAATGAACTGCGTAAATTAATGTAAAATGAATTTCGATTAACTAAGAATTGTGAAGAAATAAAAAACATTCAAAATTATAAAGAAAAAAGGCTTTAAACATGATGAGGATGAGAAAGAATTTCAACTTCCCTAAAGAAATAATCTTTTTCAATCCAGCAAAAAGGTGTTTATTGGAAGTTGTTGGAATTTTTTCTAAATATATTTTATTATGCGGAACTTTTTTGTTTTTAATTTTATGAAATAATTAAGTTTCATTTTTTTAACGTTTGCTTATTTTTTTCAGCCTATCAAATTCTTTAGTTTCATCTAATACAGTAAAAGCAAAATCACTCACTTTTTTCTTTATAAACATATCTGGTTATTAGCTCGTTCCTCGCAATAATAAAAAGCTAAAGTTCTGTGAAATAATATTAAAAATTACTCTCTATAAAATTGTTTGTGAAGGTAGTTGTGATTAAAACAACAACAGCAGTACAAAGCTAAAATAAGTTAGTGAAAACATGAACAGAAACCGAACACTGCTCGAACGTTTTTCGAAAAAATGTTTGAAAATGTTTGAACCGTTAACTTATTTTTGCTTTGTACTTTAAATCATAAATTTAGGTTTCACATAAAATTTAGAATTATTCTGGGTATTTAAATATTTTATAAAATTCTATAAAACTCTGATTTTAGTTGCTTTTGAATTAAGCCACGTGTTGATGCATTGATAGCTAACTTCAAATCGCTAAAAATTGTAATTGTTGAAATTGTTGTGTTTGTTTTTTTATTCGTTTATTTGAGTTGGAAATTCTTAATGTCTTAAGCTTATGAAACAATGAAAATTAATGAAAATATCATTGATTATTTTTAATGTCTTGCTTTTTTCCATGAATGATACCTACTTTAGTTTTTAATTAATGGAATTTAAAAATGAAAAAATGAAAAATTGAAAAAATGAAAAAATTAACATAAAATTTCAAATTATTTTAAAATCCAAAAACTTTCCAATCTTACCAATTTTTGATCGTCCAGTCACATTAATCGAATTTGTGTTCAGATTTTTGAAATTCTCGAAATTTTACGGAATCACGCATTTAGTTCGAATTAAACGTATATCCAATATGTCGCATAAAATTAACCCAAATGATAACATTCAACTCTTAGAATTCAAACTTAATCAAGATTTAATAGCCCTTAAAAAAGTTTTAAAATGGGAAAAAGCAATAGAAAAACGTATTGAAGCAACTAAACTCCAAATCCAAGCATTAAAAAGTTCCAAGCAAAAACCAATGAGTAAAATACCAGTGCCAGTTCATCCTAATCGAAAATTCACACCAAAAAAAAAACAAAGAACTTGCGTCAAATACAGCTGAAATTTTGAATTCAACTGAAGCACCTGAAGTTTCGAACAAATCAAGTTCAAAAGAATTTAAATTTTTCTTTTTTTTTCTAATTAAGAAGACAAGTAAAACTTATGTAAACATACATACCACAGCGATGTCAGCATTTAGTCTTCTATATTAGAAAAAAAAAGAAAAATTTAAATTCTTTTGAACCAAAGTTACAATGAAATAACGCGAATATTTACGTAGAATAAAAAAGATAAACAGTTTTATTCTTCAAATTCAACTTAAGGACTAATTCAGGCTTGATTTGTTGCCGATTTCTTAAAGCACATAGCTTTCATTCTTTGGCCTTTTTTATGTAAAATTGAACATCAAAAAAATCTAATTAAAAAAAAAGATTGCCAATTAATAAAAATAATAATTAAGAATTTGGAGATTATCAAAAAAAATCATTCAAATAATTTTGGCGTGTATAAAAAAAATGTAATGTCTCATGAGATTTAATAAATTTATGTGAAGCACTGTAAACATTTTTTACAAAAAATAAACATTTTTAATAAAGTTTTTTTATTTGCAATCAATAAAAAAAAGAGTTAATTCAATAACAAATTTGTTTTTTTGTTTTAATATCAGTCTTTGAATTAAAAAATATTTGAATCCAAGCTAAATTTAACATTTATTTATTGTTGAGAAGTTTACGAAAAGTTTCAAAGAAAAAAATTTTATTAAGAAGACTCGATTAATTGTTACTAAAAAACATGGTTTTTAATTTTTCAATTTTATATATTTAAGCTTTTTAAATAAGTTTTATGGTTATCTATAATTTATTCAAAAAATGAAATTTAAGGTGTTGAAACTCACTTAAAGTCGAAAGCTAAGACGGATTATCTAAATTTAATACCAAAATTTTGGTCTTAATTCGTCCTTTCTTTGATGTAAAACAATCGGAAATTTGATTTTTTGTTTTTTAGAAGACAAGTATAAATTATATAAAAACATATGCTTAAGCAATTCTAGTCTTTTGTCTTCTAAAAAAGAAAGAAAAAAAAAATTTATTTTTCAAAATCAAAAGGTTTGTCTAATTTAGATATGAAGGAACATATGAAGATAAACAGCTTTTGTTTCATAATTAAAATTATTGACACGTCCATACTCGTTTTTTTTGCTTTCCATAAGGTTTCTATCTCTAGCCATATCTTCTATCCACTCTTTTGAATTTTGTCAGGAATTGAAGAGTTAGGACAGAACTACTGACTGCCAATTACAGGAAAAGTCTAAAATAAGTTTACGGCATGTTCGAACATTTTCAAACATGTTTTCGAAAAACGTTCGAGCAGTGTTCTGTTTCTGTTCGTGTTTTCGTTAACTTATTTCAGCTTTGTACAGTACAATCCGAAACAAAGTTAACGAAAACATAAACAATGTTCAAACAGAGCATACACAAAAACGACACAGAACCGAAACAAAAACAACACAAAACCATGTTTGGTTTTGTTTTGTGTATGTTCTGTATAAACAGTGTTTAAACAGGCCGTTAACTTTGTTTTGGATTGTACTGTACTGTATAATCGACTGACACTCAACCGTCCAAAATTTTTCTCATAGAGAATTTCACAAGCTTTTCAAATATCTCTTCATTTAATTTCGAAGTAGCCTGGTAATTGAGACGTTTTTTTGACAAAAAAATTGCGCTCAGATTTGATTTTGAAAAATTTTTTATTTTATCAAATTAATCGATCTACTTCAAGATTCTAAATTTTTTTTTATTTAATGTTCTAAAACCAATAAGAAAATAAGAAAAAAAAGAGAAATTCTCTTTTAAAAAAGTTTTTCTTCAATGGTAAATATTGGTTTCTTGTTATTTTTATTTATTTAACTAACGCCTCTCAGAAAAATGGTCTTTTTGAAGTTTTGTCTATAATTGCCACGAATATTTTAAAAATAGAAACTTAAAAATAATACAATGATTTACAGATTTTCAAAAACCATAAAAAATTTATTTTTTAACTTATTTAAGTAATAAAAAAAAACAAGAGAAAAATGAATAATTAATTAATCTCTTAAATAAATATTTGATAACAATCTATATTTAAGTATCTATTTTAAATAGATTTTAATTTTTGATTTTTTAAAAAATATATCAAAATGCTTCGCAATTTATTGATTTTAAGTTTTTTAGCTTCGATTCTGAATTTATCGATGGCCAAAATATATGTGAGCGGTTCAAGTGATATGCAAATCAAAATATGGAATGATAGTTCATTAATGGTTTCAAGAAACATTTCTCAGCGGATCACTTGTATGGATGTTGATTTACTGAATTATTTTGTCATTGTCGGTACAGATAACGGGAAATTGATAAATTGGCAATTAGAAAGTGACTCAACAATTTCTGACAATGGTAATGAATTGACTGAAGTCAAATCAGTTTTAGTTTTAAACAGTTCGTATTGTTTAGCTGGTTATAACGAATTCATAATATTTTGGTCTTTGAGCGATTTGAAACAAATTCAAAAAATAAGTGATACAAGATTCGGCAATATTGTCGATATGAAAAATCTAAGCTCAGAAAATATTGTTTTAATTATAAATAAGCAAAAAAATATAATTGTTTTTTCATTAATAAACAATACGATTTTAAGAGTTAATTTAGTCAATGAAGAGGGTTCACTGGATATTTTAAATCGAAGCTTCATTTTTGCTCCATGTGTTGTAAATGTTGCTGGTGACTTTTGTTTATTCAATTTAAAAAATGATTGTTCGCTTTCTAAAACTAATTTAAAAGACTTTATGAGATATAACATTTTTCCTGCATTAAAAATTTTGAATGAAAGTTTTGGTATCTATTCTTCATATGATACGAATTCTTTTAAATCACAGTTCGGATTTGTTAATTTTAAAACAACTTTTTATACTGATAAATTTACAAATATAAATAAAATATTAAGTTTAGATATTTTAAATGATTTTATAATAGCTGGTCATGAAAACGGTTCGATTTCACATTTTAATAAAGATGACTTAAAATTAATTAAAACTTTTATTGGCCATTCACCTGGTTTTTCAACAAGAGTAGTAAAAAAATTCATAGATACAAGTTTAATTCAAAGTAAATTTTCAACACTTAGTACAAACACAGCTTTAAAAACAGAAATTACAACTTATTCATCAGAAACGACCACAAAAATTTATCAAACGGGAGTTACTTCAAATTTACCAACTACAATACAAACAACGGCTTTATCAACAATTAGCAAAAGCGAAATTTCCAAAGCAGAAACTTCAACTCTTTTATCAAATCTTCGACATTTTTCATTTGGATCAAGCTTAACAACCGAAATAGCAACAAATACTTTTTATACTAAATTGAATAATCAAATAAATCAAAGCTTTAGTATTTTCACAGAAAATACGAATGAATTTTTAAAAATATTAAATAGTAAAATTGACTTAAATGATTGCATTTCAAATTGTTCTGGTAATGGAATTTGTAAATTAGACGATAATTCAAAATATGTCTGTGAATGTTTTCGAAATTTTGTAGGGTCAAAATGTGAAATAAACATTTTACCATGTTTTTCAAATCCTTGCAGAAATAATGGACGTTGTATAAATAATAATAAGAGCTACACTTGTAATTGTTTTTCGGAAAATAATCAATCAAGTTTATATATTGGCAAAAATTGTGAGAACAAAGTAGATTTATGTGAGGATGAGAAATGTTCAGATAATGGAGTTTGTTTTGATTCTGGTAAATTGGCGAAATGCAAATGTTTTCGATTTTATAGTGGAATAAAGTGTGAAATTCTATCAAGTGAAATTCAAATTTATAAAATTTTAATTAGAACATCTTCTATAATAGCTATAATAATATTGATTATGACTTATTTATTGATGTTTTTTTGTGATTTGATTAATCTATTAGATAGAAAAAAAACTAAAACTAAAAAGTATTCAACCAAGAATATCACAAAGTTGAGGTATATAAATTAAATTATGGGAAAAACAAATTTTTATTTTTAAATAAATTAAACTTTGTAATTTTAAAGATCGTTTTTTTTCCTAATTTAATAACCCTATTCAGGACTAAAATTAATAATGTTTTGAGGTATCGTCGACCGACGTCGACGGCCTATATCTGATGAGCCGTCGACCCCGAATTTTTACTTCCTGATTTATTTCTCTTAAGTAATAGTTTTACCAAATTAATTACAGATACCCAAACAGGTCACAGAACGGCATGCCTCGTTCCTTTTGGAATTGTTTTGGAAATAAACTCTAACGGCAGCTAAGATGAATTTAATGTCGAAAAATTGAGCTTTAAAATTTAAGAATCGTTTAAATCTTTTTTTAGTGTATAAAATCAAGATAATTATTTATTTTAAACTAAATATTATATAACCGCCCAGGCAAATCAATTTTGATGGATCATCGAAGAAAATTTTAAGAAAATCATCGAAGGTTATTCGAAGGAATAGCCAACCATTCATCGATGATCTTCGATGAAAGATTGACGATTTTCATCATTTTTTCTTTAATTATAATTTTTTCTTTAAATTTTATAGTTGTATAATTTAAAATGTGAAGGACCAAACAGAAAAGAATTTCGGTTTGGTCCTTTTTTCCCTACCTAGGGAATTAATAGCTAAAAAAGCAGTTTTAAATAGACATTTTCCTCAGGGAATTTTTCTCGATTTCAAAATTTTTATATGTAATATAATTTTAAATTATTTTTTTCAATTACAAATAATTAAAATACAATCGAATATAGAAGAAATTGATCTATTATTTAATTTAAAAAATGTATCAGTTCGATACCAAAATCGCTTATTCCATCTAAAAACAAAAGCCAAAATCACCGCCTTATTTCGATGCTCGACTCCAAAGTATTTTGCCTCTGTCAGATTGAAAACCGATCCAATTACAAACGAAATAAAAGAACCATTGGTCGTTTCAAAAAATAGGACATCATAAACATCACTACCTGACGACCATCAAATAAAGTCTTGTTTAAAAAAAAATAAAAGCAAAATCTAACAAAAGTGTTCGATATTCATCTATTGAGGAAATTGTTGTAAATGACAAGTACACATCAAATGGAAGTGATGATAAGTTCTTTTTTTTTGATAACGATAAAAAGAATAGAACTCTGGGTTTTTGTTAACAAACTGGTTTACAAACTTTAGCTAAATCAAATTATTACCATGCTGACGAAACATTTCATACAAAAACTAGATACATGGGCCAGTTGTATGTGATCAATGCCTACTTTCCATCTAAATATTTTGTAAACGATAATTTAGTTTGGGTAAAAAGAAAGATACCTTCTGCTTGATTTACATGCTACGACGAAGGATAAAAGAAATCGTAGGATCCTGAAGAGTCTGATGTAACCGACGATGATAGTGATGAAAGTGAGGATGAAGTTATTAATGAAACATCGAATTTAATTAGCGTTCAAATTAATTTTATTCCTTATTTACAGGCTCTATAAAGTTTCGTGCAATTCAACTATTTAACTATTCAACAATTATCATTGGGAATTTTTCCAAAAAAAGGAAATATGTAACATTACTAATTTTTACATGTTAGTGGTAGTTTTAAAAGTCTAAGATCAACCCAACATACTGTCCCGAATCAGCTATTTTTGGCAAATTAAGATAATTAAAAAATTGTCAAAATCCAAAGAGCAAAAAAATAAATATGTAACATAAATTATATTTGTTAGTATAAATCCTAACATCTTTTAATTTGGAAATTTTTGATTATCTTGATGAATATTTGAAAGTGAATTTTCATACTATCGAATGTGAATTAACATAAAAAAACACTTCTCGATAGAATACATTTCATTTTTCGAACTGTACAAACATTTTTTGGAAATTTAGTAGGATGCGGGAGGGAAAAGAAATAAAACAATTTTTAGATAGACGAATCTCACTTTATTTAAAATAAAAAACAAAATATTTATATTAAAATAATGAGGTAGTCTTATAAGTGGGGGTGTAGAATGGTATTACAGAAACATGTTTGAGCATTTCGAACATTCCGTTGACTTTAACGAAATGTTCTAAAAAAATTGAATAGTATGAAAATTCAATTTCAAATATTCATCAAGATAATCAAAAATTTCCAAATTAAAAGATGTTAGGATTTATACTAACAAATATAATTTATGTTACATATTTATTTTTTTGCTCTTTGGATTTTGACAATTTTTTAATTATCTTAATTTGCCAAAAATAGCTGATTCGGGACAGTATGTTGGGTTGATCTTAGACTTTTAAAACTACCACTAACATGTAAAAATTAGTAATGTTACATATTTCCTTTTTTTGGAAAAATTCCCAATGATAATTGTTGAATAGTTAAATAGTTGAATTGCACGAAACTTTATAGAGCCTGTAAATAAGGAATAAAATTAATTTGAACGCTAATTAAATTCGATGTTTCATTAATAACTTCATCCTCACTTTCATCACTATCATCGTCGGTTACATCAGACTCTTCAGGATCCTACGATTTCTTTTATCCTTCGTCGTAGCATATTAAAAATAGTTAAATAGTTAAATAGTTGAATTGCACGAAACTTTATAGAGCCCATTTAGAGATTGAGCAAAAAATGCCTTGTTATGTTTGTTGTAAACTCTATAAACCGCAAAAAAATTTAATTTACCTATGCATAGGCTAATATATGGTAAGTTTAAAAAACTATCCTATCCATTTTTTAGGTCGGTGCACAAAAAATTTTTAAAACATTCGCATAGACTACATCAAAATCAGAGAGCTCTTTTAAAACTTTGTTTTTAATTTTAATGCATTAATATAAAAAATTACATAGCTAAAATTACAATTTCTTTAAAAAAGCTTCAAAAATAAAACAATTTCAACGGCTGGAAATCCTGACCCTTCAAAATATCATCCGCGCAGTGAGCAAAGACGTTAAGAAAAAAAACAATAAACTGGTTCGATAGTTTTTTAAACTTCCCATATCTTTGAAAATCCTTTATTTCCTTAAGGATTTTCAAGTAAAATTTTCATATTTCCTCTCAATTCCTTACTTTCTCTCCTGCCTTTTTCATGATCAAAAATTTTATTTTATTAGATATTTATTACATGGTTACATATCTGCAAAAAAAAGCAATTCAACAAATTTGGATTGTTTATTTTCGCCACCTACCCTTGTTTTTAAATCGTGGTTTTTAAAAATAGGCCAAAAATGATAATAATAAAAAATTTTTTTGAAGCTTAACAATTATTCTTAAGACTTTTTGAATAATAGAAGAAAAGCACTTTATATTTTTTTACAACAAATCATCTTACATTTTTTATTTTATTTGAAATAAATATTAAAAAAAAGTTGATTTTTTAATATCAAGATTTAAATTAAAAAATGCTTGATTTCATTTTAAGAAAAAATTATTTATTATTTTTTCGGAAGTTTCAAATAAAATATTTAAACAAAGAAAACTCGATTCATTTTTACTGAAAAGAAAAGTTTTTTATTTTAAAAATTTTTTAAATATCTAATGTCAATCAATTTTTTCTTTCTTTGTCCTTCTTTTTTTATTTTTCTTCATTTCATTAGAAAAATGGCAAAGAATGTAAAATAAACATTTTTAGCTTCAAGTTACTGAAAAACTCTTTTAAGTATTTATTTAAAGCTAATTTAAAATATTCACAAGAAATCAACTTTCGCCAAGCAGGGAGAGGTTTTTTGCTCAAGCTATGAAAAGAACATAAAGAGGTATACAGGATTTGCATTAGAATTAGGCCCATATTTTTTTTTTGAATAAAGAATCAATTTTGTATCTTTGAGAAGGTTTTATTTTGATCTATAATCCAAAATAAAAAAATTCGATTTCGGACTTTAACAGTAGCAAATTGGTATTCAATTAAATCTGATTATTTTTCATTATTAACTTAAGAAATATACATTTATTTTATTTCTTTATATGGTCAGACCTCGATTTTGTAAACCTCAAATTTGTGAAGTTTCGATTTTGTAAAGTTAATTTTACAAAAACGAGGCCTCGATTTTGTGTATTTTCGTTTTTTTAAACTTTTTTTTGTTTTCCCTTGAAAGTTTACAAAATCGAGGTCTGACTGTATAATATATTTTTATATATAGAAATAAAGAAACGAAGAAAAAAACTCTTTTTTTTAAATGTTACTGATGAAGACTTTTCAGTAAACCTTAGTCAATTCTAATGTGTATCAACAATAATTTTTTCATTTAAAAGCCTGTCAAAATTATTCAATATGCAGAAAGGTTAATAAAGAATGTGCTAAGCATGGAAGGATTATTAAAAATTTTAAAATCGAGATAGGTCGCTTTTTATTTTTGGATTTATTGCGCATTTTTAATAATTATCTATTTATCAGCTAAAAAAGATTTAATTTCTTTAAAAGTTTAATGTTTCAGACTATAAATAAAATGTTTCTTTTTGAATTTTCTAATTCAAATTTTTGGCTAAAAATTAAATTATGTTTAAAAATATAATGTTTTTAATTTATCTAGTTTTAAAATTGAATTTTTGTAAATTAGAATGCAAATATTTTTTTCATGCATGAACTCGTTGAAAAAAGATTATTTGAAGTTTTATATCAATTTAACTATTCATAAATCAATTGTATTATTATCGATTAAAATTTAGTTTTTTTTAATTTAATTCAAAAATAAAAATCAAATTTGCTTTGTGATGCGATTATCAAAAGTTTTTAATTTCTAATGTATAGTATCTTAGATTAAAATATGATCAAGCTTAATTTTTTTATTTCTTGAACAGTCATTCTAAAAATGACAGAGTTTTATGATACTGTTTAATCAAAATATACTAAATGATATATTAAATGATTAACATTGAAATGGTTATATCTATTTTTTTACATAGAGTGGTTTTTATAAAAACGTCAACTGTCAATTTTAATTTGTGACCGTAACCATATCTCAATTATCTTAAAATTGAAAGACTAATAAACTTTAATAAACTTAGAATATTGTTGTTTTTAATTTTACAGATCTTTATGAAAAATGTGATCTTTAGTATACTGTATACTGATATCATATTTAAAAATAGATATATTTATAAAAAACCTTGTGCTTCAAAAAGTACTTTTTTAACGTTAAAATTAATTTCAAAAAGAGGTATGCCAGATATTTTAGGATTTTCGCCTACAACGGCCCCCTAATTTCCTGTGTCTGAAAATTTGCAATTTTGTTTATTTTTTACTTAGAATTCACTAAATAAAATCAGGTATAGGCAATCAGGGGGGGGGTGAGATTTGCAAATCTTTAAAGGACCAAATAGTTGAAAGAAAAGAAACATTTGTTTTTTTAAATTTTTATTCATAAAAAAGAAAATATCCAAAAAAAAAATGAATTAACCTTTTTAATATAAGATTAAGTTATTTTACTTGTTCGAGTGGGATTATTTTGAATATCTGATACCGTTGAAATATGAATACAGCATCCTAGAATCCTTTTGCCCATTTTACAGCTACAAAACCAGGAAATATCATCTAAACTTTATGAGAATGGCTTAAACATTACAAAAACTTTATGATTTACGCTGTTTGAATGTCGAGACTGAATTTTTACAAAGATAAAGTAGCTATTTTTCAATTTTAACCATACACAGCTTTCAATCTAGCAATACATTATTTAATCGAATCGAATATCGCAAGATCATCTTTCTTTAGAAGATCTCTCAGATCTTTATCGCTTTCAAGAACTTTTTCCATAAAAAGAGCATCATTGTCAGTAGCAGCGTTATCGCCATAAACATTTATAAAACGACCTTTTGAAGAAGTAATGACAAGGGATTTGACTAGAGGTCTTTTTTTTATGACCTCTATAAAGTTTTCATTGAACCATATTGTTTGAATTCTTTTGACAATAAAAATATGTTCAATCAGCTATTATCGCAAATTGATCATCTTCCAAATCAAATAAAGGCTTAACCATCTCTGTGTTTTGATGTATCCATTCTTGTCTTGAAAATCTTTTAACTCCTAATTATTTCGGAACAATATCTTTCAACATTGCGCTTCGAACTTGAGGGCAAATGTTACTAACTTTTTGTCGAAATTCAATTTCAAATAAATAAGCTATCATTTTTTGGTCTAAACCTGTTTTTAGCCAAAATAAAGAGACAACAATCGATTGAAGCTTTGAACGATTTGCTGAAAAAATAATTGATTTTATTTCATTGAAAATAAAATAAACTTCATCTTTTGTAAAACCAGTTCTTTTAATTTTAATATCCAAAAAAATTAATTTTTTTTTTAAATTAGTAAATTCTAACGGGTGCCCAATAATGGTTGTCCGAATTTTTAATTTAAAAAAAAATTTTTGAAGGATCATGATAAAATTATGAAAACTTACTGTCTTATACAGAATTTTGTCTAGTTTCAGAAAATAATATTGGTTTCGTTAAATTTTAATTTTTTTAATGTGAAAAATCCTCGGTTTGACTCCCACCTTGACCTAAAATTGTCCTCGAGGGTTATGAAAATCGGTATACCACTTTTATATATCATCTTGTAGAAAATTTTATCCTGATCAAAATAAGCTATTGATCATTATTTTATGATGATTTTTAAAAAAGTTGTCCTGAAAAAACCTCAAAATTTTCACATTTTTTTAAAAATGACAAATTTCGCGAAAATGGCTTATTTTCTTGTCAACTTTTGATGTTAATAAGGTAATGACCTGAAATTTTGCACGAATATTCTTCAGAATTTTAGTTTTCAAATGAGTGGCTGATAAAACTAGAAATTTGAGTTTTCAAGTTTTTTTTTAATTTTTTCAAATTTTGAGCATGGTTGCTTTCAGTGAAATATTTTTCAAAGTGTTTATAGTAAAGGTCCATCAAAAAGCATATCATTTGAAAGCTTAAATCTTCAGGTCAATTTCAGGTCATCACCTTATTAACATCAAAAGTTACCAAGAAAATAAGCCATTTTCGCGAAATTTGTCATTTTTAAAAAAATGTGAAAATTTTGAGTTTTTTTCAGGATAACTTTTTTAAAAATCATCATAAAATAATGATCAATAGCTTATTTTGATCAGGATAAAATTTTCTACAAGATGATATATAAAAGTGGTATACCGATTTTCATAACCCTCGAGGACAATTTTAGGTCAAGGTGGGAGTCAAACCGAGGATTTTTCACATTAAAAAAATTAAAATTTAACGAAACCAATATTATTTTCTGAAACTAGACAAAATTCTGTATAAGACAGTAAGTTTTCATAATTTTATCATGATCCTTCAAAAATTTTTTTTTAAATTAAAAATTCGGACAACCATTATTGGGCACCCGTTATTTCAAAATTTAACAAGAGAATGAATATTAAAAGAAAATAATTAACGAAAAGAAAAATTTTTGAAAACGTAAAATAAAAAAAGAATCTATTTAATCAAAAAGGAATTTTCTTACTTTAGAAAATTAACCTTTGCAATTGCATGTTTTTACACAAATAGCCAAAAGGTAAAATTTTGAAATTATAAAATTCTTTTTACTTTCATTCGTTCAAAAACAAAAATATAATTTTCTTTGCATTAGATGTACGAGTTTCCCTTTTCAATGAGATGCACGCACTAAAACCCAAATACAGTCTAACCTCGATATTACGGACCTCGATTATCCGGAAATTTCGGAAATCCGACATAAAATCATTTTCCCTTAACAAAGCAAAGCTTTCTTATATTAAAAAACCTCGCTTTAACGGAATTTCTTTGTCGAAAAAACTCAATAATACGACAGAAAATTTTCATTTTTGTTATAATTTCCTTATTATTTTATATGATTATTCAGTCAGAAATTATTATTATCATTTAATTTTTAAAATATGAATGGGAAATTATATATTGTCAAATTTTAACCTTGCGTTTTGTAACCTTGTTATCATTTTTGTACATAATTTTTAAATATTTTGTATTAAGAAATAATTACAAATGATTATATATTTACAAAAATAACCAATTATGATGTTTTTTATATCATTTAGAAAATTCAAACGCTTATACATTAATAAAAATTTTAAATGATTTTAACTTATTTTAAAGCTCTAGTGCCAGACAATTTAAATATGTATTTTTTAAAGGTAGCTATCTAAAAGCTCATTATGATTTTTTTGTTTAACCGACAATTTTCAATTAATTTTTAATTCCGGATTATCAGTTGTCCGGAATTTTTGATAGTCCGACCTCTTTTCCTTCTCCCAGAATGGTCGGTTTATCGAGGTTAGACTGTACTCGAGTTGTATCAATTTTTGATAATTGGAATAATATTGTATACAACACGAGTATTTGAGTTTCATCTCTTTGCAAGGGTTTACGGCAAATGTTTAGATCTGAATTTATTATAGCAAAAAAAAAACTATTTTTAATTGATTATAAGAATTTTCAAGAAAATATTTAGATGTAAATTATTACTGTAATTTTGGAACAAAAACTTCTTAATTTTTAGTTTATTTTTATTTTAATGTTTAGTTTATTCACTAAGTTAATTTTATTAAGTGCCTTTTAACATATTAAAAATATTTAAGCTTAATCTTCCTTTGATTTTATAAAGATATCATCATTTCAAAGATTTTTGGGCTATTAACTATCAGATCTATTAGATTAAGTGACACCAGCCCAGGCAACTTAATTTTGGTGGATCATCAAAGAAAAAAAGAAAAAAATCATCGATGATTATTCGAAGGTATAACTAACCGTTCACTGATGATCTTCGGTGAATGATGGACGTTTTTTATCATCTTTCTTTAATGAAGACTAAAGTTTTATAATTGTTTAATTTTAAACGTGAAAGACTAAACAGAAAAGAATTTAATATTTACATATTTCACACCTTACAGGTGTAATTTAGAGAAAGCCGCGATAGAAGCAAACAGCAAAAAAGTTTAATTTACCTATGCATAGGCTAATTATATCTTTGATCGATTTTATAACCTATAAAATTTTTTAGGGAGCCGATTCAGCTCAAAAGATATTTGTCAATAATATAAATAAAAAATTATGACAATAAAATCTTACAAAATAATTAAAATTTATACTTAATTTTAGAACTAAAAAAAATACGCACAAGTTGAATACAATTTAACTTTTATCTAACTTTTATCTTTTAATTTTATTGGTTTAATTGATTTTAAATATTTAATAAGTGCAACGCATAATCTTAAAATAAAAAAATCTGATGAAAAAAAAAATTTTTAGATGCATCATTTTTGAATCATTTTTTTGAATTAAAATCAAAGATCATCTGATGAACTTTTCAAAATTGAGTTGCCTGAGAGATAACAATGAATTAAGTCAAATGCGAAGTAAATTGAAACTGACCAACTTAAATTGAATAAAAAGCGTCAATATTTAATGCCATAACTTACCACTCAGAGTCAGTTACTTAAAGAATTTTGAATTTAAGAAATTTTTGAACTAGATTTGTTTTTAATTAGTCCGTTTTTCAAAAAAAAGAAATTTTAGCTAAGTAATAACCCTTTCGATTAAAAAATTGTGGAAACGGAATGTGAACTTTTGCATAAGTTTGACTTTTTTTCAATTCAAGGCGGCTAAAAAAAAATTTTTACTATCTTTTTATTTTAGGTTAATAAGTACACAAAGGCCGACATTGTGTGAGGTTTCTGAAAAAAAAATTTTTTTACTTTTAATTTAGATTAAGCATTGTAAAAAAAGGTAATATTTTGATGCAATTTCAATGATTTTTAATGTATGGCTTTTTAAAAAATTATTTAACAAAGTTTTATTTTATTATTGATTATTCATATAAAAGTGATAATACCGGCTAAAAAAGATAGTTTAAAAAGAAAATTTTGGATCGAATAAATCTCTTTAAAAAAAATGATTTTTTTTTGTTTTTTCGTTCTAAATGAAAAGAAAATAATTTTTTTTAGGATCATAGTTGTTTTACACTATTATTGTTCTTTTTTTAATAACAAAGAGTGAAAAAGCGGTCTAGAAGAAATGAATAGTGTAAAAAAGCAACTAATTATGATTGACCAATGAAATTTATTTTATTTTAATTATAATAGAAAAAAAAAATTAAGTAAAAGAAAAATTTCAAATTATGCAAGTTATACAAATTTATCAATAAATATAATCATTTAAAATTGACAAAAGAATATTTTTACGGTTAAAATCTTAAGAAAGAATATCTTAAGAAAAAAACGAAAAGTTTTTTGAACCTTTCGATAAAAATTCCGCAAACTTACATACAAACACTCTACAGTCATAAGAACTTGATTGAACAGGCAGATCTTTTCTATATGATATGCTCCAATGTGATGTCAAGTTGATCCCGTAGTACTTAGAATATTCAAAGTTTAGAAATTCATTTAAATTTTTAAAAGGTTATCATACTCTTTTAAATATGAATCATAAATTTTGACTTTGCATATTTGACTTTCTATTGCACACAGAATCTAGTGATTGGAGTTGATTTTTATAGGTAAAAATGCTAGTTCATATACGAAAATATTTGCTTTCACCCAAGTCTTAACAGAATTTGGACCATCTCTATGAAGCTTAAAATAGAAAAAAGTATTAAAAACAAAATTTTTTTTATATGAATGCTTTGCTAACAAATTTAAAAAATTATCTATTAGTTTATCATTTAACCAAATTTTTGGTTTAAGTCTATTAATGTCTTCTTGTTTCAAATTATATTGAAATTATTAATGGGGACAAAACTTTCAAAAGCTGAGTTAATATTCTTTTTGTGAATTGAAACAATTGAAATTTGAGTAACTGCGTCACTTAAACTCGTTTTGCGGGCTTTCTTGTATCCATTTTTACTTCATTTTCTGTTTGTCTAGAGTTTTCTGGTGATTTTTCGTCTTTAAATTGATAAAGACTCCCAATCACATCTAAAAAATCATCAATCTCATTGTGCAAAGGCCATGAAGAAAGAGAAGAATAAACAATTGTATTGACTTTTTCAATAAATTTGAATTTTTGAGGCAAAAGCTATTATTCGATCTGTGTCAAGGGTATCAAAAAGTAAAAATTCTGGAATAACTGGTCATGCAAAATCTATCAAGGTTTAAAGAAATCTCAGATATTTTTTTAGGAAGTCTAGGCATTTCTTCTCTTCTTACTTTATAAAAGTCATTTTTTACGCTATCATATTTTGGTACTTTTTCATAAATTGATTCTAAATCTTTGGTTTCGGTTATAAGCTTATTAATTTCTGAACGATAATTTTGCTTAATTGGATACTATTCAGATCTTGTTCGCTTTTTAACGTTATTTACCATATCACGTACTTTGACATCAATTTCATCGACTAATGGGTGCAAACTATGGTCTTTTCGACTAAAACTAACAATTTCAGTATTTACACCGGTTTTAGTAACAGAAGCTGGACAAGAGTTTTCCGTGTTGTAATGAATACATATCCAATAGATATTTCCATTTGGTCTTATTTGATTTTTATAATACATATTCTGAGCATTGCTTTTTCTTGAGTACTCGTAATAAGTTCAATCTTTTTAAATTCCATTTCAAGTATTTTATCAAAGTTTTTTATTTCAAGTATCTTTAAGTTACCCAATCAAACATGAAATCGTTAAAAATTCGATAATTTACGTAAAGTTTCAAAAATATCGATAATTTTACGATTTTAAAGCACCGAATCAAATCAAATTTGTAAATCGATATCAAAATATCGAAAAAAAAACGAAAAATTTTATGCAAATTTCGTGGAAAAATATCGATATTTAAATTTAAAAGATTAGGTCGCTAAAAATAAAACAAAATTTCTGAAAATTAAGTGAAAATTCTCCGTAAATTTTCTTTTTTTATCTGCTAAATTACTGTCGTCTAAAATTCGATATATAAGCGATGTTTAAAAATCGTTAAAAAACTAAAAATTTCAGCTTTCTTTTTTTAGACTTCTTTTAATTTAGATCTAAAAATTGTAGAAAAAAAAATGATGAAAATCTTTTGTTTAGGGT
>NTPY01000526.1:2604462-2625314 GCA_002922825.1 Brachionus calyciflorus | reverse complement strand
ATTCGTAAGAAATAAAGTTATTGTATATGGTATAGATTATCTATGGCAGGCTGATCTAGTAGATGTATCAAGTATAGCACAATATAATAATGGTATTTGTTTTTTATTAACAGTTATTGATGTTTTTAGTAAATATGCAGTCAATTGTAAAAGCTTTTAAAAAGATTTTCAAAACTAGAAAACCAAAAAAACTACAAACCGAAAAAGGAAAAGAGTTTTTAAATTTAATGATAAAAAGATATTTGAAAGAAAATTATGATCATCAATATCAAACAAATTCTGAAAAGAAAGCTTCAGTAATTGAACGATTTAATAGGACCTTAAAAGATAAAATGTGGAGATATTTTACAAAAAATAAAACATTAAAATTTGTCACAATTTTAACAGATTTAATAAATTCTTACAATAATACTTTTCATAGATCAATTAAAATGAAACCCACTGAAGTCACAAAATTTAATGAAAAAATAGTCTTTGAAAATCTTTATGGTGATAGCAATGATATGCCTTTAGTCGATATAAAATTTAAAAAAAGACGATTTAGTAATGATATCTAAATATAAAACAATTTTTGAAAAAGGTTATACTCCTAATTGGACAAAAGAAATTTTTAAAATTTACAAGATAAGATGGAGAGTACCAATAGTATATGAATTGATAGATTTTAACAATAAATTAATTGAAGGAATTTTTTATGAACAAGAACTTCAAAAAGTATATAAATTAGATTAGTATTATTTTAAATTTTTTAATTATTTTTAAATAAAATATATTAAAAAATGAGTTTTTATATTACTTTACCTAGTAATTCTTCTATGAATTTTTACCCTAACAATACCTTAACTAATTATAGAACTCAACTTCCAATACCATTAAAATTTGAAGGTATTTATGAAGTTGGTTTAGTAGAGATGATTTTTAGACAAAGTTGGAATATTGATTTAGGAATACTTGAATACCATCATGGAAAAGAGATTTCAATCAAAAGATGGTGAATACACATCAAATATTATTGATACAATAAATATCAATTTAGAAAAATTTGCTATCGAAAATCTAAAAAAAAATTTGGAATCGACAGGTTTTACTCCAGACAAAATTAATCAACAACAAGAAATCTTAAAAAAATCCAAAAACTTACCTAAATTAATACTTAAATATTCACTTTTAACATTTCAATGTCCAGATAATTGTTATTTTAAATTTATTGGTCCTTTCAAAAGGATTTTAGGTTTAGTCCACGATTGGTTTAGTCCAAAGACACCTCCTGAAATTATTAATATAAACAATATTCATATAGTAGAAGCTCTATATATATATTGTGACATAATTGATTATCAATTTGTAGGAGACACAAAATCTCAACTACGCAGAACTGTCGTTGTTTCAAATAATTATAATTCTCTGGTTTCAGTTAATTATGAAAACCCACATTATGTTTCTTTAAATCAAAATCAAATAAATAGTATAAATATTGATATACGTAGTGATACTGGTGATCATGTTCATTTTTTAGAAGGCAAAGTTATAATAAAATTACATTTTAGACCAAAAAAGAATGGATTATAACAAATATTACTTACAGCAAGCTGAAGGAAAGTTCTTTAGAGGTGCCATCGTTCAGAAAGGATACGGACTTGGAGGAGCTTTTAAAAAATTTTTTTCGTGGTTTATTCCTTTTTTAAAAGAAAATTCTATGCCATTAGTAAAAAAAGTTGGAAAAGAAGTTATAACAAACATTACAAATATTGCAAATGATACATTAAATGGTCAGAATTTTAAAGATAGTCTTAAAAAAAATGTAGAAAACAGTTTTAAAAAAATAAATCAGGATGTAAAAGGCTATAAAAGGAAGAGAAATCTGAAGAAAGAAAATAAAAAATCAAATAAAATAATTAAAAATAAAAAACTAATATTAGATATATTCGGTTAAAATGTCTCGAATAAAAAACTCTTCTGAATGTGTAAAATCTGAACTAGATCTTTTTTATTTACCTTCTACTAATACATCAATTGAATCAGGAATATGGACTGAATACACTCCAATTTCTCTTATAGATAAATCCATTGATTTTTATGTTGCAGGATCATCCAATTATATTCATTTAAATAGAACTCATCTTTATTTAAACGTTTCAATTTTGAACGAAAATGGTTTAATTATTTCTGAATCAGATCAAGTTGGATCTATTGATAATTTTGCAAGCTCACTTTTTAGACAAGTTGAAATAAAATTAAACGGTACCCCTATCGAACCGACAAACAATAGTTATGCTTATAAAGCATACTTAAATGATCTTTTAAATTATGGAGAAGATGCAAAAAATTCTTATCTGCAAACAAGTCTATTTTTTAAAGATGATGCATAAAAAATGGATAATCTAACTTTTAATGAAACAAAAATAGTAAATGAAGTAAAAGTAGATAATATTATTAACCAAGGACTTATCCAAAGAAGAAAACATGTTTTGAATTCCAATGGAAACTTAGAATTATTAACTAAAATACACTGTGATATATTCAATTCTGAAAGATTTTTAATAAATGGTGTTGATTTTTCAATAAAAATTTTAAAAAATGATAATTCATTTTGTTTGATGTGTGATCCTTCACGTGGAAAGCACAATATAAGGATTAATGAAGCTAAGTTAATTATAAGAAGAGTAAGGATTTCACCTTCAATTATGTTTGGACACAATTTGGCTTTAGAAAAGTATCCAATAAAAAGAGTTGTTGTCGAAAATGCTATTATTTCACAAAATATTTTAAGCTTTTCAACAAATTTTAATAATAAAATTTTACCAAATAGAATTGTTTTTGGATTAGTAGAGAATATTAGTCATACTGGTGATTATCAAAAAAATCCATATAATTTTCAAAATTTCAATTTAAGTTCAGTAGATGTAAAAATTGATGGTCAAAGTTATACATATGGTTCAGAATTAAAATTAAACTTCCAAAACAATAATTATCTAAGAGCTTATAATACTCTTTTTGATAATATTGATAAACCTATTTTTATAACTGGTAATAATATAACAAGAGAAGACTTTAAAAATGGTTACACAATTTTTGTTTATGATCTTTCGCCGGATTTATGCAGTGGCGAACATTTTTATTTATTAAAAACAGGAAATCTTAGTATACATATGACATTTTCAAAAGGTCCATCAAATCCTATTCAATTAGTTGTTTATCAGGAGTTTGATTCAATCGTGGAAATAGATCAAAATCGTGTGGTTTCTTCCGATTTGAGTTTAAAATGAACACACTACAAATAATTAAGTTTATGTTATCGGATAAATATACAAAAAAAGATTTTCTTGGTGTTTTTCCTAGAGATAAACTTCCTAATAATTTTTTAACATCATCATGTTTTATATTCAACACTCATAAAAGTAATCAACCAGGTGAACATTGGCTTGCTTTTTATATTGATAAGAAAAGAAATGTGGAATTTTTTGACCCCATTGGTCTACATCCAAATTTTTATGGACTAGATAAATATATAAAAAAAAATTTTCAAAAAAGAATAATTTTTTCGAATAGAAGAATTCAAGGATATCAATCAAATTATTGTGGAATTTATTGTATCTATTTTTTGTTTAGAAGATGTAGAGGTGATTCATTTAAAAAAATTATAAATAGTTTTGGGACTTTTGAGGAGAATGATAATTACATAAAATCAAAATTGAATTAATTTTTTTTTTTTTTTAATATATTCTAAAATAAAATTTTAAAAGTAAAAAAAAAAATATTAAAAATAAATTATCTATTTTTTTCGATTACTAGAGGATTTAAAATATCCAGAATAGAGGATTTTGAATTACCTAAATAATCACCTAGTTTTGGAATATAGTCACCATCTTCAGCTGTAAAAATTATTGAATCGGTATCAAAATAAAGTACTCTCTTACCAATTTTTTCAAGTTCTGAATATAACTTTAATCTTGCATGAAATGTTACAAAAGCTGCATGTGTAACTGATGTTTCAACACTTTCATCAGTTTGTAAGGTTTTATAATGTACCTGAATAGCTTTTTCACCAAAAAATTGAACGTGAGAGATAATATATTGGTCATCTGTAATCATTTTAAACCATTGTTTTGAATCATTAATTAATTTAAATTGAGTCCGATCCATATTCATACCAAATCGACCCCACATGGAGTTTAATGCTAATTTATAAACAAATCGCTGAGCTTCATTTTTAGATATTAATTCTTTTTCCAAACTTATACCTTCACGATTATAATAATCATCTTTATATTTAGTCTTTTGTTCATCTGTTTTAACATGAGAAGGAAACCCACTTGCTTGTTGTTTTCCAAAAATGTATTTATATATTTAGTAAAAATTCCTCCTGTTTTTGTTTTTGGATCATAAACTTCAGATTATTCCGAATGCCAAACTTCAAAAGTTTCTTCAATATTTTATATCCTTTTTCAATGGCTTTTTGAACTTCCAATGTGACCCATGTACCAACAATTGATCTATCATTATCATTATGATTACATTTTTTCTTTTGTTTTTGAGCACATTTTTTACATAGAGTAAAAACTAACTTATTATTGAATTTTTGTAGGAGAACTGGTAAATACAGACCTCTAGGTGGTAATACTTTACATTTGATAATACCAAAATAATTTTTTATATCATCAAAATTTTCTGTAATATTTATAGGATGACCAACTGGAAACCTACAATATTTTTGAACAAAAGGGTATAAACTTGTAAAATCATAATAAAATATTTTTTCATTTATTTTAGTTTTATAATACAATCTAATAGCATTTGTTCTACCACCGAATAAAGCATCCCTAGGATTAAGCGGAGGAACAAATGAAACTTCTTCACTCAACTTTTGTAACTCTTTAGATGTTTTTAATAGTTTATCAAATTCACATTCCCATATTTCTTCTATATTTAAGACTAATTTTTTGAGATAATCTATTCTACTTAAATGTTGATTATAAACTGTCCCCATCAGAGAATGAGTAAATTGATTAAAAGTTTCTTTACTATAACATTTAGGACATCCATGAAATAAACATCCATGAAATTCATAAATTGTATTACTTTCTTTATGAAATCCATCAAGTCTATATTTACCACCTCCATTTAAAGCTGATTGAATATTTATTGATTTTTCTTTCGACTTAAAAGCCAACCATAAATTAGATTTATAAGAGTTATTTTTTTCAGAAATATTTTCTGATAAAAATGGTAACGATTCTTTTTTTAAAAACTTTTTTCTATAAATTAGGTGACATAAAGAAGCTATTGTAATAGCTTTTCGAAAAGGATCGATTCCATTATCATTTTCTGTTTTTGATAAATCCATAATAACTTTTCGAAAGGCTAAACAACCATCTGTTAATAAATTAACATCACTCCAACAATAATCTTCTAACTCTTGTTTAAAATTAAATATTCCTTTTAGTACTTCTTTATACCAAATATTAAATTCATTTAATCTCTCTTTTGAAAAATACTTAACTCCATACATTTCCGGCTCAGGATATGATCCTAAATAATCTTGATTTGATTCAGTATTAAAATAATGCGGGAAAAACCCTTTTTTTAATTCCGAAATACCAAATGCTTTTGAAAATTTTGCTAATCCAACAGGTATAAAAGAAAAAGAATCTATTATTTTTACAGATCTGAATTTCAATGTTAACAATTTGCTTCCTTGAGCTATTACAAAAGGTTGTTTATCCCATGGAGCTATGTTGTTTACTATATAATTCATTATAAAAACTCCATCATAACCTCTCATGTTATGGGCAATTGCTATATAATCTTTATTCTCAAATAACCATTGACAAAAATCATCGATATTTTTAAATTGAAATTTTCAACATAATTTACAATCTTTTTTTTTAACATTAACATACTCCGAACAAATTTTTCTAGCACATATTAAATTGGGTATATGTTCATTTTTTTCTTGCATTGACTCATAATCAAAAAATATATAACCTTCAAATTTTTCCTCTTTTTTTCACTTTTTGAATTTTTTTCATCCTCTGTTAAAATAAAACATTGATGCGATTTTTTTTCGACAACTGTTTTACAATTTTTACACCATTTTTTATCAATACAAATATGGTTTTTAGATTTAATACCACTACAAATATTACAAATCCTAGCTTTGATACAGACTTTTTCAATATGATTTGCTAAACAAATATGGCTATTTGTAGATGCTTTACAAAAATTACATTTTAACTTTTCAATTTGCTTAGAATTGTGACGATTACATTCTTTACGTTTAATTGTACATTTATGATTATTAGGATCTTTATAACCTTTTTTACAATCATTGCAATAATAATCGTATCCTACAAATCTAGATATATTTGTAATTGAAAAATAATGATCATTTGTTAACCATAGATATAAAAATTTTTTCTTTTCAGGACCTACATAAATTATTTCTCCATTTCTATCATAAATTGTTACTTGATAATCTCTTAAATAGGCTTCAACCTTTTTTATTTCATTAATAGTACATGGTAAGTTAGGTATATCACAATCTTTCACAATTTTTTTAATAACAATATCTAGTTCACGTGAATTTATTTTTGTATATTTTCTTTTAAGTTTATCGTCTCCATCACAAAATGCTTTAGAAAATTAGAATAGCTCTGATACTACAAAAATTATCTTTATTATAAACATATTTAATACAATCAGATTTTATCATCATATCAGTAGACATTTTATCAAGACCTGAACCTGATGGAGTATTAACAATGTGTATCCAAAAACTAAAAAGTTCATTAATACGAATTGATTTATATGATTGAATAACTTTATCTATTGAATTTAACATTAATGCTGATGAAAAATTAGAAAAAGAAACAAAAGGAACATTTACTGGATTTAAAAGATCGGGGTGATCGAACGAAATTCTAACTTTATCTCTATCACTACTTACATTATCACTAACCATATCATATATCTGATTAAATAATGAAATAATAGTTTAATTTAAAAGATCGAATCTGATATCGAGATTATTAAATTTTATATTAAATATATATTCATATGTATGCCATCTTTTTAAGAATTTTTTTTCTGGATTTGTCACTGTAAAAAGACCATAGTTACCACCAATCTGATTTTTTGTTTTTTGAGAATCTGTTTTTAACCAGAAATTATGATTGTATTCATATAGTTCAGTTATATCAGGATTTGAGTTTTCGTTAATTATATTAACTAAATCGGAACCTAATCTATTTGAATTGAACCAATAATCATTTTCATGATCAAAAATTTCGAATTGATTTATTCCTTCAGTATTTATTTCTGAAAAGTCATTCCATAATAATGGTAAATTATCACAAAATTCTTCAAAGTTATTTAAATTATTCATTTTAAAAATTTTTCATTGACAAAATTTTATATTTGCAAGTAATTATATATTAAAGAGTTTTATTTTTATCATTTTTTTAAAAGATATAATTCAATATATTTTTTATTTAATCAAAAAAAAATGTAAATATGTAATTAGATAAAATTTTTGTTTAAATAAAAATAATGTAAATTCTTAAATTATTTTCTTAGAAATTTAATCAATTTTTTTGATTAAAAAAATATTTATTCATTAGATAAAATAAATAAAATTAATTATCTTCAAACATTTTTTTAAAAAAAAAAAACAAATAAAAAATGTCATATATGTTAAAAACACTTACTTAAAATTAAATCTAATCACCTATTTACATTTCGTAAACACTTGAAACTCATTATCGTACACTTGAAGTTCTTATCACCTCATTAATTATGCACGAAATCCCCCCCTTTACTACTTCCGTTTTCTATTGATGTTTTATTTAAAAAAGAATTTTCAACAAAAGTAAGGTTAGAGGAAATAGAATGATTGCGTTGATCTGTTTTAAAGTTGTAAGTTTTGAAATAGAATCGATATTTCGAAAAATAGGATCAGAGAACTTGGACTCCTCTTTACCAGCTGAATTTAAAAATGTAGTATCTGATTTATTATTTTTAACAGCCTTTGTATGTGAGCTATTAGTATTGCTTGAAATAGTAATATACAAAACAGGTCCAGGAGGCTCTTTCAATTGATGAAGCTCAGCCTTTTCGTTTCCTCTTTCTGAGAAGACTGTTTGTTCTTCAAAATTTTTTACTTTATCAAAGAAGCTTTTTGGAAACAAAAAATTAATAGAGTTAGAATCCTCTTTATTTTTTGAAAAATGACTAGGAAAAAAACACTTTGGTCTATTGGCAATAAATTTTTTAATTCTGTAATTGAACCGCCTGTTTCCTTATTCACAAAAGCATTTGGTAAAAGAGTAGAATGTTGAATATCTGAGAAAGGAGAATACTTAGTTTTTTTTCTCTAATAGAAAAGGAAACTGCAGAAACAGATTTTAAAAATAAAAAAAAACATTTTAAAAAATTACAATGATGTAACTTTAGAGAAATTTCTTTTCTTTCATCAATGTGTCATTAACTTTATAGAGAATTCTACATAATGTCACGATTGTATTTTTCTTATACATTACGTCAAATTTTTAGTAGACTGGGCATCGAATTGATTCATGTTTAAAATTATTGCATTTGCAAAAGTGTCACATAAAATTCCATAAATTTTAAAAAGAAAATTATATAATCTTGAACTTTTTCGAAAAACGATACCAGTTTGATTTGGTAACCTTTTTTTTAATAAAGCTCTTTTCTTTATAAGTTTAAATCAAAATAGCCCAAAAAATTATATAAGCCTTATATAATGAATATTACTGAATCTAATTCTTCGATAATTTTTTTTCAAAAAAAAAAGTTAATTTTGATTTTAATTTAAGATGCTTAAGGTGTGCTTTTCAAAAAATTTATATCTTCTTTTAATAAAAATTTTTGACAAAAATATTTAGAAAAATGTCAAATTATACTTAAGAGGGATTTTCCCAATTTCAAGGAACTAAATTGGTCAGCAAATTAAAATTTATTTCATCATTTATAAAATTAGAAATTTAAAAAACAACTATGTACTCATAAATAAATTCTCTATTTGATTAAGATCAGGTGATCTTGGGCACCAACGGAGGACCGGTATTTGTTTTTCTTGAAACCAGTTTCAAACGGAATGAGCAGTATGTGAACAAGCCCCATCTTGTTGAAAAATCCAATCTTGACTCTGATCAAAAAAAATCTTGGCGGATGGTAACAAGTGATTTTCCAGGGTCTCCATGTACACAAACTGATTTATTCTCCCTGAATAAATAGTGCAACAACCAGTACCTTGATGATTAATACATCCCCAAATTCCTACCGAACCTCCACTATTCTGCAACTTTGGTAAACAAAACTTCGAGTGATACTTTTCGTATGTGAAACGTTTAACGAATACTCTTGACTTTCTGTTAAATACTTCAAAATTAGATTCATCACTAAAAATAACTTTTGATCAGTCTTTAACAGTCCATCTTTGTCGTTCTTTGCACCATCTGAGCCTTTTTAACCGGTCCAATGCAGTCAAAAAGGGCTTTTTTGTAGCAGTATATGACTTCATATTTTTCTTTAAAAGTAATTTTCTTACAGTGTCTTTATTTACACTATATTTGGAAACTTTGAACTAAAGTCAGATGCTAGCTTTCTATAGCTTTTTGTAGGATTTATTCTGACCTCTCTAAAAATGTAAGACTCATCTCGACTGGTAAGCTTTGGGGGTCTCCCAGGCCTGGGTAATTCTTTGGCCCCAGAGGTCTTTTCATAATTACACTTTGTTCTAAACACACATTTTCTAGAACCTCCTACAGATTTTATGTTGAGATTTTCTCTTTTCTTTCAATAGTCCAATTATTTGCCACCTTTGAGCCTCTGATACTTTTTTTTTGTCCATTTTTATGGAAAATCAACAGTTTGGTACAATTCAATAAAATCAACGATTTTAATAACCAAAAAAAAAAACATGTGTATAAAATGCAAGTAAACAATAAAAAAAAACGTCTCAAACATTGTATGACAAAAAAAAATGGTAAGGATTGTAAAGGTGTGGTAAAATTTTTGAAAAAAATAAATGTTCTAAACTTTGTAGACTTATTTTTTTTTATTAAATTTTTTCTGAGTATTTTTTAAAAAAGTTCTGGAGTGTTCAAAAAAAATTTTTTTGGACAATTTATATATCAAAAGAAACTTAAAAAGATAATCTTTAAGATAATGTAGTTTGTATTCCAAAACAATCGCTTTTTATTTCAGATTTACATTTTTATATATTTTTTGATTAATTTTTTTTTATATGTTCTAAATTTTCTAGACATACTGTATAAATATCATAATCACTTTTTTGCACAATTAAATTAAAGATATTCTGAAAATTCACAGAAATATTGTTTAAAAAATATTTCCGAAGGAACCACCAGCTATTTTAGTATTCGCTCTATCTTTTTTATTTTTTTGTGACCACGGGGTCTCAAAATTACCGACACCTATTTTTACAACTCTGTTCATTCAAAATCGAGAAAAGATTTTAATTTCGGTCCCATTCTTTTGATTAATTTTTAAGGGGTTTTAGGTCGACAATTTTGGACTGCCCATCACTAGTCTGAATTATAATCACTGAAAAAATGGAATTTAGCTTTTTAAATTTAAATATTTTTGGTTAAAAAATTGAAAAATTATAAGAAGCAAAAAAAAATTTAGAGAAAGTGTTAATAAAATCCTTTTTTTCTAGGTTAGTTAAAATATTTTTCTATAAATTTATTCTAAAATAATATCGAATAATTTTATAATTTAGAAAAGAAAAAAAAAATTTTAAATAAGCATAATTTTTTCGTAATCGTTTTTTACTTTTAATTAAAATCACCGGTAAAATTTTCTTATTAAATACACAAAAAATAAATGAGCACACACGAAAAAAAAAAAAATTTGAGATTTATACATGTTATTTTATTTCTGTTGCATAAGTTGCTGGATAAAGACCAATTCTCTTGTCTATTTTACCAAAGCACCAACCAATTTCGTCCTCATTGGATAACTTTAAAAATTCATCACCAGCTTTAAATGTCAATTCATCGTCTTCAGCACCCGTGTAATCATACAAAGCCCTAACTTTTATATTCAAACAATCAGCTATAGGAATCAATTCTTCATTTTCTACTATTTCATTTTTACGTGGCGATTGCTCCGAATTAGGAACGCTTATTTTCTCACTTTTTTCTTCTTGTTCTTCATCTTCGCCAAACGGATTTGATTCGTGACTAGTATTACTCATCGGAGCACTTCAACAAAAAATAAATAAATAAAAATAGTTTCATTTTCAAATTTAAAATAAAAAAATCGCAGAAGGGAATTTTCCTTAATTATTGTTTTTATGAAAAGAAAATTTTTCATACTCATTGGGAGTCTTATTAGATGAACTCGAATTATTATTAGATGCGTTAGATGTGTGAGTATTATTAGCTGCTAGAGGCGACGATGTTGAATTTTGATTTAAAGGCACAGATGGATTAATGTGACTTGAGGATGTAATTGTAATGTCTGTTGTTTTATTTTCGGAGTGATTTGTCTTTGGTTGATCGTCTTCTAGAAATTCTTCTTCGTCTTCTCCAAATGGATTTTGTTCAACTGGATAATCGATTTTAACTTTACTAATAGAACTTGTTGATTGTACAGATAAAGGATTTGTCGGTTGCATTGCATTTCTTATCGAACCACTACCATTAGTTAATATTTTTTTAATGTCACTGCGTTGCAAACTACCAGAAGTTTCAGTATAACTCGATTGACTAGAATGTCGAGTACTAAATCTTTATATTTAAGATAGAAAATTACTAAACAGATTTTTTTTTATGTTTTTTTTTAAGTGCTAAGTTTTTAAGAGCCAAATTCAATTATTTTTTAGGATAAATTAGTATTTAAAAAATGAGTGCAATAATTCTTGATTCAATCAGCCAAAGTCTAAAACTTTTTATATTGATTTAAATTAAGCCAACTCTATAGGATTTGATTTGCCTATTGTAAAAAGTCTTAGTTAAGAACTATTTGTTGAAGATGATGACAAAAGTGTTTGACCAACAAAAAAAATCAACAATAAATCTTTGGGATAAATTACCAAATTGGTCCATTTATTTTTTCCTATTAAAGCTAAAATATGATCACAGATTGTCTATTTATTTTAATCGTTAACTTATTTTTACTGAATTTCTGATCAGAAATAACTATTTTACACAATGTTCTCTTTTTCATGTTTTTTTTTCCTTAGATTTACTTATCGCTTTGAGTGAAAAAATTTTTTTTGAAGATTTTTTACTTAAATTTAGAAAAACTTATTGATTTTATAACGGTATATAAATATTTTATAACTTTACTTAACAATAAACTCCAAAAATTTTTTCACTAAAAGTCAGATGTCGCTCTAAAGAAAAAAATGACTGTCCCATATTATTTCGCTAAAAATATAATGACATTTACGTTAATTGGACATTTTGCTATGCACTTTTTTAACCATTTTGGTACTGAAATGTGCGTCCAAGCAGAAGGCCGAGAGTACAAATCCTGTGCGAGTCAAAAAAAAAATTCAAATGAGTTCCCAAATTATCTCTTGGTGTTATATTGAGTAAAACACCTTCCTAACCCAGCTTGTGGACGTCGAAAAATTTTATATTTACTTCTCCAAATTTGGACGTTGATTCTATTCAATAAAATAAATAAATATATAATTAAATCACATATTTTTTTTTTTTAAATCGTTCTTCTAGTTAACTATCAATAACCTAGTGATGATGAGAAGATCTTAAATTTTGTTAACAAGTGATCAAATTATATGATTAATCCTAATTTTTTTACAGAGAGAGAGAGAGAGAGGGAATCTTTTATATTTCGAGTCTAACATCTCACATCTGACAGCGACTTTCTTAGTGATTTTTATTTTTAACTAAAATTGATGAGTTTCTCTACGATTCTTGCATTTGGTTAATAAATTTTTATTATCTCAGATATACTTAAATATATAACATTTTATGTGATTTTTATATTAGATATCTGTCCAAACAACCAACTTTTAAATCTAATCTTATAATAAAATGAGAAAACTTGATTTCTTACTTTTGAAAAAATATTACTTGCTCTGCGATAATTATTAGTTCTTGTCCACATTTTTGTCTAAAATAATTACTTTCTGCTTAAAAATTTTTTTCTTTGGTGATTAAGTTATTTTGTACAAACTAAATATTCTAAATTAATTAGTTTAGTTCACCAAGACACCTACATAGAAAGCCACATTTTCTGATAGATCTTGACGAGTTCTCTTCAAAAATTATATTTGTTTTTTCATAGCATTTACGGTTTTTGAGAAAAAAATAGACTAAAAATGAATGCGTACAATGGAGTCCTATTACCTAGGAAATTGAAGAATGTTTTTTTAAGGAATTTTTAACAAATCTTTCTCAAAAAAGATATTTTTAGCAAGAAAAATTAATGTTTAAAGTACTTTGGTCAAAATAATTAATTAAAAAAAAATTAACTAAAACTAAGTTAAAAATTAGTTTTTTTCAAGATTTTCATTTCAGTATTTTTTAGTAAAATTGGGTTAAATATTTTTTTTATTAATTTTTCTTGCTAAAAATATCTTTTTTGAGAAAGATTTGTTAAAAATTCCTTAAAAAAACATTCTTCAATTTCCTAGGTAATAGGACTCCATTGTACGCATTCATTTTTAGTCTATTTTTTTCTCAAAAACCGTAAATGCTATGAAAAAACAAATATAATTTTTGAAGAGAACTCGTCAAGATCTATCAGAAAATGTGGCTTTCTATGTGGGTGTCTAGGTGAAAATAAGGGGTTGTTGTGGGGGAGTGTCTTTATTGAATTTTACAAAATATTAAAAAACTACATGAAAAAGACTTTCAAGGTATGAAACAAATATATCGTTTTGTAGCTCTAGACCTCGCCTACCTTATATAAAAGTTAGTTTTAGAAAAAATAATTAAGATCAATGAAAAACATCCAGGTGTTGTTTTTAAAAAAATTGGTGGGTGTTGTTTTTTCAAGGGTCCAAAAATGTTTGTAAAAATTTTCAAAATAATGACACTCTTCATCAGTAAACTTAAAAAGTCGAAAAAAAAACAACAACATTACAAATTAAATTTTAGCAAATTAAAAGCATGCTAATCTATATTTAAAATTGATTTAATAAAAAAGCATTGAATAAAAATTTCATTAACAAATCCAAAAAATGATTAGTTGTAAAATAATAAAATTAATAAATGCCTTTTTCTGAATGTATTAAATCGTTTAGATAAACGAGTTGACATCGATCGCATTAAACTCTTGTTAGTTTTTTTATTTTTATTACGATCAAGCTTATCATTCCGAGCCATTCTATCATTCAATAAAAAATTTTGAAACAAATAATAAAAAAATAAAATATTGTTATAATTAAGAGAAAATCCCTAGCTTAAAAAAATGTAATTATATAAAAGACATTACCTTTGAGGATATTCTCCACCGATTGAAAGACTACGAGTGTCAGCATCTTCTATAGGTTTAATTGAAGTCATTGTTACGCCACCATTTATTTCACCACTGTCAATCTTTTTTCCATTTTTGGCTATTTGTTTCATTTGTTCAGAGTATTCTTCAAATGTTGGCCAATTCATGGGCATACCAGAGCCGTATTCTTTAGACCAATTGGCCAAATCTCTTTCTGGATTAGTCGATTTAATCACACGCATAAACTCATTGTAAATTTCGGCAACATTCATTTTTTCATAAATATTCAAATGCGATTGAAGTTTGTGAAATTTTTGTATAAAAAAATCCAATCTTTCTTTTTCGAAAAGATCACATTTTTTGTACACATTATTCATGTCTTCAATATAACGTGAATTGTACGAATTTATATCGTCCAATGCTTGTTGATATTTACTCTTTGTTATTTCGACTTCTTTTTTATATTTTTCAACTTTGTCTTCGAGTTTT
Organism: Brachionus calyciflorus; assembly: GCA_002922825.1. Lineage (NCBI taxonomy): Eukaryota > Metazoa > Rotifera > Eurotatoria > Ploima > Brachionidae > Brachionus > Brachionus calyciflorus. Next base: position 2,610,365 of record NTPY01000526.1, on the reverse strand, counting down.
TTGCGCTGTTCCGATGAGATTTGTGGGTCTAGTTGTGAATTTTGACAGTGTACTCGCGCGGATTGAAACGATTTGTACGCTGAATGATATTCTTTTTTTGTTTTTTCAACTAAAAGATACTTTTTCGACCATGGTTTTTGAGCTTTCTTAAAATCTTCATCATATTCTTTAATTATTTTCAATTGATTTACAATTGTTTTTGGATAGTTGTGTTTTTGCCAGTCTTTTATCTCACGATTTAGCTCGTCATTTAGCGCATTGTGAGTAGTTAAATGAATTTCTGAGAGTTTATCAGCTTCGTTTAATGAAGCTAACCAAGTGTTTTTCATAGTGCCATATTCACTGCCTTTTTGTAAGTAATCAGTCCATTTTTTAGACCATGCTTTCAAGCTTTTCGAATATGCTTTTTCTAAATCGGCACGTTCGGATATCATTTGAACTATGTCATTGCATAGTTTATAGCCGTCTTCACAGCGCTTAACAGTTCGTTTATAATGTCCAATCTCCCAAAAACTGTCGCTACTTGGCTCGACATAATCTGCCTCTGACATTTTTACCTTTACCAAAAAGTCTAAATATTCTTAAACAAAAAAAAACTTTCTTTTTAAAGTGTTCTTTTTGATGAGTTAATTAAAAATTTATCAACAAAAAAAATTTTTTTTTTTTTTAAATGATTTTATATACACCTGAAATTTTACTTTATTATTAATTTATTTAATTTTGTAATTTATACTTTTTAAAAAATTGCAATTAATATTTATGATAATTTTTTATGTTTTGCTTTTGAAGAATCAACTTTTGGTAAATATTTTTTGAAATTTAATCAGCATCACGTGAACAAAGTTTTTTTCAAATTTTTCACGCAACTTGTTCTATTGTTACATTTCGAATAAATTCTTATTTTTTGTAGGAATTTTTTTCGTTTTTGTTTCTGAGAGTTAAGACAATTTATTTTTGGCCTTTGATGTTAGGAAAAAAACGTTTGATATTGAAATAAATAATGTGTTTTGAACAAGGTCTCTATGGCGCAATCGGCTAGCGCGTTCGGCTGTTAACCGAAAGGTTGGTGGTTCGAATCCACCTAGGGACGAATTTTTTTTTTGAAATATAATTTTGTTTTTTGTTGTTTAAAAAAAAATTTTTCCCACACCGGGAATCGAACCCGGGCCGCCTGCGTGAAAGGCAAGAATCCTAACCACTAGACCATATGGGACTCTACAGAACACTTGCCGATTTATTTTTAATAAACTCTTTTATTTAAGCATTCGATTTTGGCAAAATATTTTTTAATTTTTAAACATCGTTATTTATATATACATTTTCTTTTTGCTCTAAAAAAAATTTCAGGACTCTTTACGTCACCAAAAAGTTAAAAAATATTTTTCTAGGTATTCAAGGAAATCTACTTTCTCTTATAAAAAATTGTCAGCTAATAATGAGAAATAAGGTTAATTGTGAGAAATAAGGTTATGTGAAAAATATTTAATGTAAATTATTGTTAGAATGATACATACCGTAATGCCGCGCTTCAGACCCCATGGGGTTACATACGACGAGTGCTATACAGTACATTTCTGAAATAATTTGAGAGTCTCCTTAAGAGGCTGCTTAAGACCGTCTTAAGAGATTTTAAGCAGTCATAAAACTATGCTTAAGAGGTTCTTAAGACGATGCTTTTGCTTAAGCAAAAACTGCTTAAGACGTTTTTCAAATATTTTGGTATTAAACATAAAATAAATTATGTTGATTATTGTTTAAGACTTTCTCTTGCTTAAGAGTTGCTTAAGACGTTTTAAGACGCCTCTTAAGCTTGTTTTAAGACGCCTCTTAAGCTTGTTTTAAGACGCCTCTTAAGCATGTCTTAAGGCCCTCTTAAGCATGTCTTAAGGCCCTCTTAAGATTTGCTTAAAAAGTTGTCAACTTTTTTCAGAAATGTACTGTATAAGGTCAGGTATTACATCTGAAAAAGTAGATTTTACTAATTTGTATAACACCATGATCTTAGAGCTAGAATTTTAATTATTACACCTGATCTAAAAATGGATTTTATTCAAAATTTTTATTTTTAAAAATTATTATATTCAAAAAAATCGAATTTTCGTTAAATTTAATTTAAAAAAAAAACTAATCAAAAACCTTATTTTTTTGAAAAAATTTCCATCTGCATTCGAATTATTCTTATCTTTAAATGATTTAAATAACATTTTGGTGAATTAAATTGTTTAGTATTGAGTAATGATTTGAACTGTCTAATCGGCGCTGTAAAAGCCGCACCTAACAACATTTCTCTTTAATAGATTCAAGCTTAAAAACAACTTTATAAGTGTTTCTTTTTACCAGGAAAGAAATTTTATTTAATTTTTTTATATTTGGATATTTTCAAAAGGTGCAAAGGACTACTGGTATTTAGAAATTTTTTTTAAAGAAAATTTAACCCACCGTGTAAAATGTGAAGAGACCGGATAACCCCAGGTGTCTGAAACGCGGCGAAAATTAAAAAAATTAGTTTTGTTTGGAAAGAACTTACATGCTTATAGGCTGCACCTTTTTGCATTCTTTCAAGGGTTTCTGGCTCCCTTCTTTTTTATTCTTCTTCGTAACCGAGACCGTAGTTTAGTACTTATCGATCATACTTAATCTTATGAGATGTTATGAGGCACTGTAAATTTTTAATGGGTAATGTTTTATCCATAAATGTGTAAAATAGACCAATAAAAAAATAGGGAATCTTACGCTTATAAAAGGGAAATCCTAAATTTCGCATTTTAGCATTTTAGCATTTTCACTGTTTTTTACACAAACATTACACATTGAAAATTTACAGTCTAATCTAAAAATTTCAAATCGAATCAAGTCGAATTTTCATTTAAAAAAAAAGGATTTAGTATCAAAGTAATTTTAATTTAGACATAAAATTCTATTTTGAAGCACATTCAAGTTTTAAAGTTTTTGAATTTTTAAAATCAAAAATAACTTTCATGTGACTTACTTTAATACCTATTTGTTGAGTACTATTTTAAATAGTTCTAAAATCCGTAAGTCAGTTTATATTTTAAGATATTTCAAAAAATTGTAAGCTAAAAAAAAATATGGAACGCTTCACGATTTTGCGTGTCATCCTTGCGCAGGGGCCATGCTAATCTTCTCTGTATCGTTCCAATTTTAGTATATGTACCACCGAAGTGGTACATTTATACTAACTAAAAAAATTCCTTTTATACTTAACATTTTCAAATAAATTAGCATCAAGTCTAACACATTAACTTTTATTTTTTTTAATTTAAAAAATAAAAGCGCCATCTCTCAAATATTAATTTATTCAAAAAAATAATTTTTTAAAAATAAGTTCCTCAATACGCACTTGTTAAACCTTAAACTTCTTTTTTTTTATTTGTTAGCGAATAATTATTTTACTCAACTGATAAGTTTTGTCGTCTCTTATCACTAAGGTAACTCATCAAATTTTTTTCGTTTTCACTTTTTATAACGAGCCAAATATATTCATAAGAATTTATAATTTATTTTTATAATTGAAATAATTTCATATTAAAAATTTTAATTTTTTATGAAATTATTTATTTTTCAATTAGGGCAAAATTAAAACTAAAAAACAAAGCGGTTTGATGTCGTTGTTGTTATTGTTTTTTTGTTCATTGTATTTTTGTAGTTTATTTGGTGTTGTTATTTTTGGTTGAATTAGAAAAAAGACATTTTGTAAAATCTAAATCAATAAGCTTTGGTTTGGTTGGATTAAATTGAGAAAAAAAAAGGACTCTTTTCACTCTTTCAATTCACAACTCTCGCATCATAATTATTGTTCAAAGTCTGTGCGTATTTGTTTCGAGACTTGTTTAGTCAATACACGATTCTTTTTTTTTTTTCTAAAACTAAGAAAACCAACTTAGATGTACAATTCTAATTTTCTCTTTTTTTTTTATTTTTCTTTCTTTACATCAGCATACACAGTGTTACTTTGAATAACACATTCTAATTTAACTATTTAGTCATTTTTTTTCTTTATTTTCTATTCTCAATTTTTTGTTGTTGTTGAATTATTTAGCTAAATTGGTTACCAATTTAGATAAGTTTTTTTTATAGAATGAATAAATTTTCCAATTTGACACAACACGCTGAGAATCCGAGTTATCAAATCGATTTGGAACAAAATTCTCACACAGATCTCACGAAAAAAACGCGTAATCTCCGCATAATACATTGTGGCGATGGTATAATTGAAGAATGTAGTGAAGACGAAGAAGAAAAAGAGAGAATTGAACGTGAAGAAAAGCGTAAACAAGAAGAATTGAGAGCTAAAATGGAATTAGAAGCAAAAAATATGCCGTGGTTGCCTTGGATGGCATATATGGCACAGAAAAGCGCTGAGAAAAGCCTTGAAGTATGCGATTCAATGGGTGAAAAATTAGCCTGGTGGTTCGGTATAACCAAACCGAAATTTCTTTACGAAATTGAAGAATACAATCGAATAAAATTAGAAGAGGAAAACAGCGACGATAAAGCAGAGGAAATAATAATTGGCATTGATACACTCGATAATAAAAATCTCGAAAATTCCGAATACCATTCCGATATGAATTTTTTAAAAAATAAACTTTAAATAATTGTAAATTCATTTTTTTTTAAATTAATTTATCCAAAAATTTATAAATAAATTTTTTTAATAAAATTAAAAATTTTTTTTTTGTTTAAATTTTTCACCAATGCGTAACTTCATGGGTAAAATCCAAAAAAAAAAAATTTTTTTTTTCTAAATTTTTTTTGTTATGTAGAAACAGACAAAAATAATGTTAGATTAGACATGAGTGAATTGAGTACAACACCAAAAATAATAAACAAAGATGTCGAGCGTATTCGTAACGCTGAACGACTGGCACGTGCTTTAAGACCATATCTGTCCGATACATTTGAGCCTCAATCTCTGAGTACACCGGCGACACTGCGTGGTCGAGGCAAGGACAAACGAATTTGTCAATTGAATGCCGCATATAAATACTGTTTTAATCTGGAAAAAAAAATTCAAGAATTATATGCTAAAGAAAATGTTCTAGTACCAGATGAATTTAAATTGGTTCATTCGACACTGAACTCGAATCATTCCGATCAAACTTTTTTGTTCGATGATGATATATTTCATACTCCTATTCAAAAAAGTACATCTTTATCAACTGATGAATCAACTGCGACAGTTTCGTCTATTGTTTCTTCATCGACAAATACAGGAGTTCCTGTTACGACTAAAAGATCGAGTATTCTGAGTACAATAAGTCCAATATGTGGCCCACAAGACCACTTTATTGACGATGGTACTGAGGAATTTCCAGTTAAAAGAAGAAGAGTTGAGGACAAGAAAAAATTAGACTTGAATAACAATGTTGTCAATGTGCCTAAATCGAATAGTAATGAACCTATTTTGAATAATTTAGAATTTCGTAAGCATTATTTTCTACGTTCGACAGCTATTCGAATAAAAAATGCGCTTAGTGGAGTAAACGAAAGTGAGCAACGACCAGCGCGAAGAGCTAGTAATCGAAAATTAAATGGATCTACTCATTCATCATCTCGATCAAGTTCAGTTACAACAACACCGACAGAACAACGCGACCTCGAGCCCAATATCTCATCACTCATGGAACAAATCGACAATGCCGAATTAATTAATTTACCTCAAAGTGACTTGGACAATTTGTACAAAGAAACAAACGAATTAACCTCGAATTTTACTTTTATTAATAATTCTTAGTCTCTTTTTTTAAAAAAAAAAAATTTTTTTTAAGTATCGCAATTTTTTTTTTTACATTCTCACCTTAAATTTTCCGAATCGATTCTTTTTTTTTTCTGCTGATTTATTTTTGTTTTGTAATGTGTCCACAAAGTATTACTGAATT
>NTPY01000526.1:2584607-2602822 GCA_002922825.1 Brachionus calyciflorus | reverse complement strand
GAAATAAAGAAGAAACAAAATAGAAAATAACAATTTTTTTAAATAAATTAAAGTTTCGATCAATTCATTTTTTTATTCCTAATATTAAATATGAAATAATTTTAATAAATTTCGATATTTAATAAACTTGTTTCAAAGCAAAAAAAAAAAATTTCGGCAACAAAATTTTTTTACTCATAAACATTATTCTATGAACTCTTCCTCGATTTTGAGAATTCAAACTATACGGATGTTATAAAAAACTAGAGTTACAGGATTTTACAAGTTTCTATTCGGATTTATTTTCACACAATGGCAAACCGAATTCTTTTGAACAAAATGAAATAAAAGAATCAGTAAAAAATTATTATAGTAACATTATAAATAGCTCGTAAGTCTTTAAAGTAGATCAAGAATTTCTTATCAATATAATTAAAAATCTCAAAAGAAAAAAGGCTCCTGGATACGATAATTTTTGCAATGAATTTTTTATTCATGGTATTGTCCCAAATCTGGTTGAAATTCTAACTTGGTTTTATAATTCTACAGTAAACACTGGGTTTATTCCTGATAACTTTAATGTTTCTATTGTAACGCCCATCCCTAAAAAAGGAGTAATGAAATCACCTGTGGACTATCGCCCAATCTCTGTATCAAGTACTTTTTCATCGATCTTAGAAAGTATTTTATTAAGTGAAATAGGATGTTTGAATAATATCCATAAACATCAATTTGGTTCCAAAAAAAAACTATCCAGTAAACATGCATACTTTTTAGTCAATGAAATATCCAATTATTATAGGCAGAATGGATCGAATGTCCATATCTGAAGTTTAGATGCTTGTAAAGCCTTTGATAAATTATGGAGAGATGGGTTGTTTTTTAAGTTAAAAGACAAAGTATCTGAGCCTATTTGGAGAATTCTCTTTAACTATTATAAACACTCTAAAATCATAGTAAAATATGATAATAATCTAAAGGAGCCAATTACTTGTACCGAAGGTGTAAAACAAGGTGGGATCTTATCGTCCTATTTATTTAATTACTTTATAAATGAATTACTTGAAAAATGTACAGATTTAAATATTGGTGCGAGCATTAATGGTTTAAACCTATCTATAATTGCCTATTGCGATGACATTGTGATCATGTCCCCGTCCTTTGGACAAGCTGTCAAGCTCCTTGAAAAATGTTTTGATTAAAAAAAAGAATGGAAAATTGATTTTAATCCAAAGAAATCAGTTTGTTCATCACTATCGAGCTCCGGTAAAATTTTAAATACTAATAGTCGGGGGGACAAATATCCCTAATGTTCAAGGTTTTAAGTATTTAGGTCTACCACTAGGGACTCATAACTTTATTAGAGAATTTATTCAAGAAAAATGGAAAAAAGTTGAAAAAAGTATGTATTCTTTATATGGATTTGGTTGCAAACCATCGGTAATGAATCCAAACTTAGTTGGATTTTTATATAAACAGTATTGTCAATCTATTTTTAGACACGTCTTAGACAACATTTCTATTCCTAATAGTATACTCAAAGAATTTGATACTAGACAGAATATCCTTATTAAACGTATGATTGGATTAAAAAAATTTACACATATTTCGGGTTGAGGTTGAAAAAAACTTAAAAAAAGTGAATCTCTAAATACAGCACCTAAGTAAAAAAGTCAAAAAAATAACTTTTTAAAATGTAAAAAAAACATAAATATACAAAAAAAGAATTGCAAATGTTAAAAAAACATAAAAAAAGTGAATTTTTGAAGAAAAAACATAAATTATCTTTATTGCATAAAAACTTAATTGGTCTAAAAAACATAAACTTTTTCTTTCAAAATTTAAGATAATTTCGTTTTGGGAGATGATGCTTCCCGTTAAGATTAAAAGAAATCATGATTATGCATCATAAACTAACAGCTTTAAAAAAAAAATCAAAAAAGGTCTTAGTGATAAAAAAGGTTAATCATTTTCAAAAGGTTTATGTGTTTATCACTGTTGAAATATTTTGTGAAAAATCAACTAATGTTAAAGTTTATGTTTTTTTTCAATTTTTTATAAAATGAAATTTAACTTATGTGTAGATAACATATTTTATGTTTTTCTAACTTTTTTTATGTTTTTTTAAACCTCCACCCATATTTCCGCCCTAAATGAAGCCTTAAAGACAATAAGTCAGATTTCTAGCATAAAATTTCTTTTTTAGAACAACTAAGAAGCCCAAGCTATAAAGATACCTTGTTTTATATAAGATAAAACCAAATTTTAACAAAAAGAATACATCTTTTTGTGTACAATTAAAATGTCTAGAGAGTCGTTTATTCATAAACTGTTTTGATTATCAACCTAAAATAATAAAAGATTTAATCGAATTTAGTTATAAAAGTCATAATCCTGGATTAGTAGACTCAGTTAAAGTAATCAATAATTTAACTCAAAAATTGAATTTTATATTTTTTTAGTTATTTTTTTTTTATTCTTTTATAATTTGAATTTTCTTTTTTATGTATGTCAATGTAACTTAAAATTAATCAATAAATATTAATAATAATAATTATTAAAAGTTTTTTTATATCGATCATCAAAATAGATCACTGCTATAAAAATTTTAATTTAAGAAAAAATATCACTTTTTACCTTTTAATATTAAAAAAGCCTCATACCTTATTTTGCAATTATTTTTTTTTTTTCATAATTTGTATCTTTTTTAATTTTTCGTTCTCTAAACAATTTTCAATAAATAAAAAATGGCAAAAATAATAATAATAATAATAATAATAATAATAAAAATCTGCTTTACATAATGACAAACATTATGTATTCGCGTAGAGCGTCTAGCCACTGTGTGGCTTCAGCAGTAATCTTCAACAGTCCTTTTTTGTGTCAAAAAAACGTTTTTATCAATGACCATCTTAAAAATGTTAACTATTTCGGCATTCACAGCGCTCTCTGGGAGCTTGTTCCATTTATTTACTCCTCTATTCGTAAGGAAGTTGTATCTTGACGGACAATTTCGAACAATCTCTCTCTCTAGTCTATATTTGTGGCCTCGTAGTTTAGCTAGTTGGTTTGTTGGGTCCTTAAAATTGATTCCTTTTATAAGGTTTAGACTATCAATTCCCTTTGCTATTTTAAACATTTTAATTAAATCGCCACGTTCCCTATGTTCAACAAGTGGTTGAATTTCCAATTCTTTTAGTCTCAATTCATATGGCATTTCTCTAATATTTTTGACCAATTTAGTAGCCCTTCTTTGTATACTCTCCATGGCATTCGCGTCCTTTTTCAGAAAAGGAGACCAAACACTTACAGCATATTCCAAATTAGGCCTCACCAACGCCGAATATAACATTTAAAAAGACTTTTTTTTAAAATATTTAAATGAATTTTTTAACATACCTAATGCTCTGTTCGATTTATTTACAGCTATATTGACTTGGTCTTCCCATTTATGATCGTCCGTAATTTGTACTCCAAGATCTCTCTCAGATCGAGTTACTAACAGGTTGTGTCTAGTGCCCTCCATATCTATGATTGAATATTCGAAGTTTGGATTTCTCTTCCAAGATGCATCCGCTTACATTTCTTTAAGTTCAAATCCATTCCCCATCTATATGTCCATTTCGCTTAATTCTGTAAATTTCTTTGAAGATCTAAATATTCGTTTGATTTGATAGGACAAATTAGTTTTACATCATCAGCATAAAGCAGATGAAAACAATCTAAGACGTCCGATAAATCGTTTATAAAAAGTGCAAATAATAAAGGTCCAAGAACAGACCCCTGTGGAACTCCACTTGTTACAGGTAAACTTTTTAAAGATTTGTCACCCAACACAACCTTCTGTGTCCTTCCCGTCAAAAATGATTTGAACCACTCCAGGATGTTTCCATTTATACCATACATTCAAGTTTTTTTATTAGTTTAGTGTGACTTACTTTGTCGAATGCTTTTGAAAAATCAGTGTATAAAATATCAACCGCGTATCCTGAGGAAAGGGCCTCGGTTATTTTATCCAAAGTTTCGATTAAATTTGTAACGCATGATTTCTTCGGCATAAATCCATGTTGTTTTGGACTAATCAATTCATTTTCTATTAAGAAATAGACAAGTTCTTCCCTAGCAATTCTTTCCATTATTTTACCAGGGACAGAAGTAAGCGATACTGGTCTATAATTACTTGACTCTAATTTTGAACCGTTCTTGTGTAAAGGCGTAACATTCGCTTGTTTCCAATATTTAGGAACTTCATCCTTTAATAACGAATTATTAAATATGATTGATAGAGGGAGCGCGATCGATTTAGAACAACATTTAAGAAAATATGGGTTCATTTCAACCGGACCAGTTGACTTGTCAGACTTAAGTGAAGAAAGTATTTTTGAAATTCTACCAGGCTAAAAAGCTACATTGCCATCGATTTCAAATAATTTGCATGTACGACTTTCTAGTTCAGGGTCGCTTAAACCTGAATCTTTTTCAGTATTAAATACTGATGTAAAAAATGTAGTAAAATTTTCGGCGATTTTTTCTCGATCTGTACAGATTGAATCGTCCATACTCATTGAGACGATTCCATTCTTTATTTTCGATTTTCTATTTATATAATTATAAATTAGTTTGGGCTCTTTTTTTGCACTGGCAATCAAATTTTTTTTCGATTTTCGAATTAATTTTCAAAGCTTATTTCTAGCAAGTTTGTAATCTTCAAGAATTTTTTTGTTTTGGACAACTTGTACCAAAGGGACTTTTTTTTCTTGATAAAAAACTAGAGTTCGTTATTCATCCAAGGCCTACTATTCGTCATATTTGAATTATTTCTTTTTGCTTTCACAAAATTTCTACAGGCTTCTTGACATTTTTCTACAAGTTTATTGTATTGGTCGTTTACAGATAAATTTTTAAATTCAGACAACCAGTCAATAGATTCTAAGTAAGAGTTTATTTTTTCATAGTTTCCTTTCCTAAAATTAAATTTTTTTGACGAGAAAACTTTTTTATTTTCAGCACTATTTAAATTTAATATCCATTCGAGAACTGAATGACCATTTCTAGACGCCCCTAATGGAGCGGATGTCTTAATTTCATCAATTCATAAATCTGATTCTGTAATTATTAGGTCTAAAACATTAGGAGGCTTATTGTCATTGTTAAAAAATGTTGGAAAATTTACATTTTGGTAAAGACTCGATGAACATTTTTTCTGGGCTCTCTGGCATAATATTTTGACAACTTGGAGAAAAGTTTTCATCCCATTTAATTAGCGAAAAATTAAAATCACCACATAGCAATATCCCAGTGATTTTCTTTTCATCATAAAGCTTTCTAGCATGTAATAATGATTCATTTAGGGCTTTGTTAAATTTAGCACGTGGAGGTCGATATATACATCCTAATAAAATAGTCTAATTACCAGTCTTAAGCAAACACCATATTTGTTCTAACTCTCGACTTCTAAATGGCTCATTACAACACTCAAATACATTTAAATAGTTGGCTGTATAGATACATACTCCTCCATGGATGCCATATGACCTATTTCTATTAAAAAGATTGTAACCTTCAAGTTGATTTGGATTATTCTCATTAAACCAAGTTTCAGTAAAAAAAAGTATGTTTGGTTTCGAGATTTCAATGCGAGCATACATCTCATCTAATTTGTTACAAAGCGACGTTGGGTTAGAATAAAAACACTTTAAATTCTTAGATAAATATTTTTCCGATTTATTTTTAGGGGATTTACTGTTTGAGTTATTATTTTTATCACTTTTAATTTTATTACCGAGAAACTGTTTAATAATGAAGCATCAATTATTTCTGTATTATAAATATCACTTTTGTTACTGCTAAAATTTGAATTAAATAAAAAATTTTTTTCTTGTTTATTATTTTGGTTTTTGTTGACTATTGTTTTTGTTTGGTAAGGTAATAAATTAAAAGTGAGCTCCTCTTCCTCGGCCACGACTTGGCTGTCCTCCCTCTGCTCTGGGACGCTGCTCGTTAGTTGACTGGTTTGTAGGTGCAGTCTTGAAATTCTAAAGCACATATCCCCTAATCCCCCAACGAAAAAGATGACCAGTTCAATTTGCACGTTCTTCATCATTCCTGATATCTATTTGTATTCTCAGCTCTTTGTCTAATTTTCTCTCCGTGTCTGTTAAGTCTGGATTTATGTACACATTTGAGTACTGTGGATAACCCCTTAGTTGTTTCGCTACTGATAGAACAGTAGTTCTATCTCGTTCACTTTGCAGTTCAATAAGAATCGGTGGAATATATGTACTGTTTGGCTTCTCTCTAAATCTTTTAATTGAGCATTTTTTATCACTTTGAATTCTCAGATCGCTAAATATTTTATCAACTTTTTCTCTGTCTTCTACGTATCTATCTCTAATTGCAACTCTTTCCGATTGTTCAATACCGAATATCAAAACATTTTTGCTTCGACGTTCTCTATCCTTCCCATCAATCATTATACTAATGCACATGTCCATTTGTTTTTCAGAAACCGGAGGCTGACCGGGTTTAGCAACAGCTTCGGCCCAACTTGGTTTATTTTCATTTACTTGATCATTTTCCAATTTTTCTAACTTTTCGATTCTCTCCCGAATATTTGCTAACTCAGAATCAACCCTCAGATTTTCCGATTCGAATTTTGCACTAAAATGCCGGGACAGTTGTTCATTGTCCCCTTGATGGTTCTCGGCTATTTCGATTAGTTATTTTATCATCTTTTCATAGTGCATAATATCGAATTCAAGTTTTACAATCGTACTTTTGAAGGTAACTGGGTCGAAATTGTCAGTAAGCAGCTGCTTACTTTTTGGTATCAAGTCATCATCACAACTTTATAATTCGGTATTTTATTTATAACTTTTGATAGGAATATTGTAGGCTTATGAAAATTTCCTCGAATATAGAATATTTTAACCTCTTCAAAATAGAGTATGTTTCTTTTTATCATTATAACAAAAAAAGTTTTAAAAAGAAAAATGTATCAAGTATCTTTAGGTCGAGATTAATTGTTCTTTGAAGGATAACTCGAATTTCAAAAAAAAATAAATTTTTTTAATCGCAAAAAGGTACTTTTAAATAATTGTAAAAGGAAAAGTTGGTGGTCAATTTCGTTTTCAAAATTTATTCAACTTAAAAAAAAAATAAAAAATTTAATCATATTTTTGTTAATTTTTTAAATTAACAACTAAAAAAACTATAGAGCTTTTAAGATATTTATAGGCGATTGAAAATCTAAATATTATGCAAAGAAGAGCCAAAAAATTATTTTTTAAGTGTTTTAAAGCTCTAACGACAATAAAAAGTTTCTTTTATATTAAGTATACTGATTTTTTTTTTCGTATCATAACTTTTTTTCCACAGTCATTATTCTCTAATTAACAACTAATCTTGAAAAGGGGTAAAATGTCCAACAAATGTGAAAAAAGCAGCAAATTATATTCTACCTAGGGTTGTTAATTGAGGTTTGAAATTTCGAAAATTTTGAAAGGAAATTTAGTTTGAAATAAAAAAGGTTTATTTCAAAATAAGGAAATTTGAAATTTTGAAATTTTCATTTCATTAAATTTCGTTTGAAACTTAAAAATTTGAAATTTTTTCAAATAAAAAAAAACAAAGTGAAATTTTTTCAATTAAATAATTTCAAACTTTAAATTTTAAAATTTTTTCATTTTATTTCGAACTTTTAAAAAAAATTTCACTTTGTTTTTTTCAAAAAAAATTAAATTACGCTTAGCCTTAAATTTTTCTTAGTACCAAAAAAGATGAATCATGATTTGGAAATTTTTAATCTAACAATTTTCTAAGCCTGCAAAAACTTTGCAAATCGAATTTCTATATTTTAAAGTAGTGCAGTTAAGGTGAACTTTTTCGAAAAAATTTTGTTAACCAAACCCAAAATTAATTTACAAAGCTTTTTGAATTCAATAGTATGACTTACAGTGAAAATATTTCTTTTTCCAACAAAAATAAAATAAAATTTTCCAAAGAGTCTAAATAAAAAAGCCTTTCTCATTATTATTATATAATCATACTGATTTATCTTTTAAAAAAAATTTTACAATTTAGTTTAAATTTGCAAATAGATTTATTATTTTTTAACTATTGATCACTATTAAAGTCTAGTTTTTAGCAAAAGTTTCAAAAAAAAGATTGATTCCTTTAAAAAATTCTTTTTTTTTTATCTGAAAAAATTTAAATGAAATTTTTTTTATAATTTTGAAACAAAATAAAAATTTTTCATTTTTTTTTGTTCAATCTCTTAAATTTTGAAATGAAATCAATTTGAAATGAAATTTTTTGAAAAAATTTCATTCCTTAAATTTTTTTTGAAGTTTTTCGATTTTTTTTCAAAATTTTTTGATTGAAACTAAAAAATTAATTTTAAAATTTTTTTTTGATCGTTTAAACTAAGGTTTTTTTCTTTTTTAACAATCCTAATTCTACCAATAGTTTTATTTAAAATTATTAAAGAGAACGAAAAATTAAAAAAGATGCAAATTATGAAAAAAAAATATATAATTGCAAAATAATGTATGAGGCTTTTTTAATATTAAAAGGTAAAAAGTGAGCAAAATAAAGTTTTATTACTATTACTATTTCAATTTTACAATTTGAATTCTTGCAAATGCACATTAAAAATTTGAAGATTGAATAAGAATTAAAAAAAATAATTTGAAACATGAAAATTTTTTGCAAAGTAAATTTTTATCAAAATAGAAATAGTAATTGTAATAAAACTTTATTTTGCCAAAAAGTGATATTTTTTCTTAAATTAAAATTTTTATAGCAGTGATTTATTTTGATGATCGATAGTCTTAAGTAAAGTTATTCTTTCATTAATCTGACTATTCTTTTAGGTCTCTTCTTTTAGTTAAATAGATTCCTTTGATTTTATCTTAACCAAAGTACATTAACTGTTCTAAAGATCAGTTTTAAAAAAATAAAAGCTGTGTGAATAGGCTTAACTTGTATCAAAATTATTAATTTAAAAAAATAAAATAAAAATATAACAAAAACAAGAATCGAGAGGTCATTTTTTAGTATCCTTTACGATTGAAAAAACTTGTCAGTTCCTAATTACGAATTAGATTGAGGAGTAAGTGTACAAAAATTCAATGCATTCAAACCCTTTTTATAAATTAATATAGCTAGATTTTCTTTTTATTTATTTATTTATTTTACACATTAAAATAAATTCAAATGAGAAATATTAAGTTAATTCTAAAATGATTCTTAATTTTGGGATCCAATATGGTAATGTTTGCTTAAAGTAAGTATTTTTTAATTTTAATTTGCGTCGAGTCCGAAAAAAAACCTAAAAAATGAAATTTAAGTCTTTTGGTTCAAAAATAAAATAGGGGCAAAATTTCAATGCTTATCCTGTATACCTCTTTAAAAATTGGTCATTTTTTAAGGTTTTTTCCATGTGACTTTTGAGCCGTACATGCTAAAATTTTTTTAAATACATCATTCGAAAGGCATTTTATATAACTTGGTTATACCGTAAACTCGCATGTTCGACCCCGGGGTTTAAAATCGTAAATTCGGTTTTATCCAATTTTCTGATTGGCTGAAAAAAAAATTGACCAATCAGAAAATTGGATAAAACCGAATTTACGATTTTAAACCCCGGGGTTGTTTGGGCGAGTTTACGGTATTAAAAAAAATATATTTTAATTTTTTGAACGAGGACAAATTACTTGAAAAGTCAGATGTATATTCGAGGCTGCCTAATCCGTATGAAACATACAAAAACTTAACTTAATATTTTTTTTATGATCAACTCATACTCAGTCATAAATGTAGAAAATTTCATTTATCCTCCATATTTCTATCATATATTTTTTTGAGGTCAAATTTTGTGCAGAGCATTATGGTTCACCCGTTAGTAGATATCTTAGCTAGTAGATAATAAGTTGTATCTGTCTAATTGTATTCAAAAACTTTTTCTTAGTTTTTAGTGGTTTTTAATACCATTTAACTCGTCAATTCTTGATTATAGAAGAGGAAAATGATTAAAAGCGACTAAGATTTATGATTCTTGTATCCTTAAAAATATGCAAAGAAAATTTAAAAAAAAATTTTTTTTTTCTTTTTTTGAGACTTTTTCAATTTTTTTTCGGTAAAATTTTTCTTTTTTCCAAAAAAAATTGAATAGTATGAAAATTCACATTCAACAAGATAATCGAATAATTCCAAATTAAAAGTTGCTAGGATTTATACTAACAAATAGAATTTATGTTCATATTTATTTTTTTAACCCTTTGGGTTCTGACTTTTTTTAATTATTTTAATTTTCCAAAATTAGCTAAGTCGGTAACGACATGTTGGGTTGAACTTAGACCTTTTAAACTATCACAAACATTTCTAACATGTAAAAATTAGTAATGTTACATATTTCTTTTTTTGGAAAAATTCTCAATGCGAATTGTTGAATATTTGAATAGTTGAATTTAACGAAACTTTATGGAGCCTCTTTATTTAAGTGTAGAATTGATGTATTGACATGTGTGAATTGAATCTTAACTTCAAACAGCCAGTTAAAAAGAGGTCAGTATGTTTTAGGAATTTAATTACCAAAAATTTTCGAAAATGAAAAAAAAAAAAATTTGAAAATAATAACGGATCTACAAAGACAAAAAATTTCAGAATATTTGAAAGAACAGACAAAGGTCGAACGAAATACAGTACAAATCTGAAATAACTTAACGAAAACACACACAGAAACAAAACTCTGTTCGAACATTGTTCGAAAACATGTTTGAAAATGTTCGAACACTCCGTTAAATTTTTTTAGCTTTTTAATCGGTGAAAAAATTTGATTTCTTCTTGGAACAAAAACCTGGATAACTTGAAACAAAATTAGAAAAAATTTTGATGATTGATTTTTTTTTTAAATGCTAAGTATTAGAGGTTGGGAGTAGGGTAGGGCATTCGATCAAGTACTGATTTTTTCTGAAAAAAAAGTTAAAAAAAATTAGAAATATTTTATGTAACCATTGGTAAGTCAAATTTTATAAAAGCGCATAAGTACTGATCAAATTTTTTTGTTTATCCAATTACTGTCACTCTTATAAAAGCGCAGTTGTAAAATTAAAAAAATTTTTCTTTAAAATTTCGATTTATTACGTATCGAATTTCCCGCGCTCCTGCAATTAAAAATTCTTCCTTTTCCAACTCTTATCCGTTTTTTTTTTTCAATACATTGTTTATCTGTTTTCGAAGAAATTGATTTATAATTTTTTTATATCTTACTACTCGTAATGAGCGCTCTGCCTTTTCGTCGTTCGCTCTCCATTAGAGTAGCTCTCGCCAGCAAGCGTCTACTGTAATTTGTGTTCTAAAATTTAAAATAAATTTTTTTTATCATTTGTTCTATTTACATTTTATGTAAATTTTTGGAAATTGACAAAATATAGAAGGATACAATGAATTTTTTTCAAAAAATTTAGGAAAAAATTATTTTCAAAAAATTTTGCAGTGTCTTTTGGTAAATGAGCTATAATTTTGCATCTTTAAGAACAAAGATAAACAAAAAAAAATAAAAATTACAAGCAAATTTCGCTATTATTGTATGAACTCGGCTTAGCGATCAAATATTTTTTTCATTTTTTTTTTAAATAACAAAAGAAAAATGCAAGTCTTTTTTAAATGAAAAAGCCTTGCTTCTAAAATTATTTTTTTTTAATACGTTGTTTTACAAATTAAAACTCCTAACCGCAAATTTAATCCGACTGACCCCCAACCCGTCCCCATTTTTCTAATAGATAATTAAAATGGTACCATTACCAATTGAAATACCATTGAAATTAACGAGCTTAAATGTATTCGGTTTTTTCCAGGATGCGTAACTTTCTTGATATTACTATTAAAAAAAATCCATAGTAATTTCAAAAATATTACATGAAAAATACTGTTTCGACATATCAATCGACGCAAAATTTTATCAGCTACTCAAATTAATGTTTGTTTTGTATTTTTACTTTTATTTTTTGTGTAAAAACTAAATTTTACTTTTTGAAAGGTACACATACATTTTTATGCCGGATACATTTTTAGAAAGCTCGTAAAATTCCGTATATTAAAAAAACGTACTAAATTTTAAGAAAGTTCATAAAATTTCACACTAAATTGCATATCAAAGTTCACGATACCACATTTGTTAGCTGAAATAAGGAAGGGTCAAATTTTATTCCTTTAAAAAAATTCCAAAAATTTCAAAAAAAAAAAACAAATAGTTTTGATTGTTCTTGTCACGTTTAATTTTAAATATTTAAGCAAATATTCAAATTGATTTTTAATGCTTCATTTAACTTTGCTTTTATTTTCTTTCTTCACTCTTTCTTTCCAACAATCATCGTTTGTTGATTTTCAATTGTATCAAGCAAAAAAAAAATGAATTTTTTAATTTTTCTTAAAAAATTAGTTAATTTTAAAATGAAAAATTTTATAATCGTATTTATTCTGGTGTTTTTTATTAGCCACTACAAATTATATAATTACAAAAGATCAAGTGGATTAATAAAATCAAAAAATTTAAATCAATTTCAAATTGAATCAAGGCAAAATTTTAAGAAATTTGACTACACAAATTGTCAACTAGATTCCAAATTTTACATATATGATACTACTAAACAATTAAATTCAAAAATTAAAGCTAACTTAATAAATACCTCATTCAGTTTGGTAGATAGTCCAATCGATGTTTGTTTTTTAATAGTTATTTTAGACGAATCTCCCAGCAATCAAATCCTATCTGATTTATTTGACTTTTTAATTTTGTATTCAAATAATAATTTTATTTTTGTCAGCTACTTCAATCAAGAAACAAAATTTGATTTAAGAAATTTTCTATTGAATACATTTTCTGATGAAAAGATAAAAATATTAATTAATAATTCATTTTTTGCTTCATTTGACCAAATAAACTATTTTTATAACATAAATTTTGGCTTAATTGATCATATAGATCAAACAGAAGATTTTAAATTTACATTAAATCGACTAAATAAAGTCTCAATCTTAACTGAGACTAATTTTGAAAATTCAAATGTTTTCAAAAATTCAAAATTTGTTGTTATTCCTAATAAACTCAAGTTTTTAATTGAATCCATTAAATTCGGATGCATACCAATCATAAATGACTTAGAAATTAATCTACCATTGTCTGATTTAATAGCATGGGATGAATTAGTAATCAAAGTACCGTCGTATGTGAATAGCTTTTTAGAAATTCTAGACACTATGAGCATAAATAATATCGAAAAAAGACAAATTAAAGCTAGAATGATTTATAAAGCCTATTTTAAAACTCAAACTGAACAAATAAAAACAATTTTAACTGTTTTATTAAACAAAGTAAAAATGCCACTTAAATCTTTCGATTTTTTCCAATACACTGAGTTGGAACCTGAGTTTATGTCAAAAGAAATTGTTAAAAAAATCAATGCTGAGAAAAATATTAGCACTTTAAAGAACAAGTTTAGTCAATCTAATTACATTTTATGGAATAAGATCTATTATCCTTTTAATTTAGTGCCAAGTAATCCATTTTTTGAGCTAAACTACGAACCTAATGAACAATTTACAATTTTATTTTTGACTTTTAATCGCGAATTAAATGTAGTTGATTCAATTGGAGTTTATTTTAACAAGTTAGATTTGCTTAATTCGATTATAATCGTATGGAATTCATTAGACACTGAGCCAAATTGGCAATTATGGTCTAAATATTCAGAATATTTCGAACAAAATAGACTCAAAATAATTAAATTTTCCAAAAATAGCTTAAACAATCGATTTCTACCGATTGATTTAATAAAAACAGACGCTGTATTTAGTCTAGATGACGATCTTTATTATGAGCCTTGGCAAATAATGTTGAATTTTCAAGCATGGAAAGAAAATAGAGATAGATTAGTGGGCATTCCAGCTAGACGACATGTTATTATGAAAGATGGGAGTTTACAATACAAACTATCATTTGATAGTCAGTATTCAATGGTATTGACAGGAGCGGCCTTTTATCATAGATTTTATCAATATTATTATAGTTATATTATGGATAAAAGAATTTTTGATTTAGTTGATGAATTAATGAATGGTGAAGATGTAAGCTTTAATTTTATGATATCACATCTTATTCGTAAAGGGCCTATTAAAGTCACTAAACAAACCATATTAAAATGTTTATATTGTTATAGAAAGGAAAATCGAACAGGAATATCGCTTGACAAAAATCATCAAACAAAACGGAATATTGTATTGAATAAGCTTGTTGATTATTATGGATACAATCCTTTGTTGTACTCTTCGATTTTGATTGATAGAATTGAAGATGTTTTTAGAAAAAAAAACTTAATCGTTAATAGAACCTTTGAATCGTTAATTAGCTCAATTCAAAACAATAGCACAAAATTGTTTTAGATAAAAACAAATTAAATGAATGAATATTTCAAATTTTAAAATTATTATTTTATTAAATTATCAAGCTTTAATAATTTTTTATCTTTTTTCTATGTTTTTAAAAAATTAAAATAAAATTTGGCGATTTTGTCAACAGATTAACGAAGCATTTAAAGCTTGGTTTAGAAGATATATTAACCTAAATGGAAAAAACTTCATATTGATGTAACACAATCAAATATTTTTATTAGTTAGAACTAATAAGGCTTCAATCTATTCGAATTAATGCGCTCAAATCAGAGAATCGTTCCCTAAAATTAATTGTTCAAAACAACAATTCAATTCTCAAACAAACAAAAAATTTTTAATAATGTTTTTCCCAATGCTTAAAAGTGGTTAAAAATGATTTTTTCTAATGATGCATACATGTACTCATCGTTTTTTGCGAGATTGGGAGATAACAGTTTTATTCTTCGAATTCAAGTAAAAGACTCATATTTTAAATCAAGGGAAAAAAATTACCAATCGATAGAGAAAAATCAATTTTGACTTGTGAAAATTTGAAAAATTATTCTAATAAAATAAAGTTTAAATTTAAATATTCTTTTTTTCATCATATTTTTAAAGAGCTCTTGTGGGTTAGTTGGTGAGACAGTCGCCTTGAATGCAAGAGTCACGTTTGCTGTCAAATATTTTTAAAAATTAAAGCATACTGTTTTGCCTAAATATAAAAAATTACATAATTAACTTGAAAAATTGCTTTATAAAAGCACACTGTAAATATTTTGAGTGTATTATATCACACTAAAATGTGTATTATAGCCTATTTTACAGTTAAATGTGTAAAAAAGTATTTCCCACTTTAATGTGTAGCATTCTACAATATTTGATTGGTTGATTTCAAATATTTTACAGATTTTTATGTGTAAATAAATACGCTTAAATCTATTTTACAGTTAAATGTGTAAAAAAGTATTTCCCACTTTAATGTGTAGCATTCTACAATATTTGATTGGTTGATTTCAAATATTTTACAGATTTAAGCGTATTTATTTACACATAAAAATCGGAAATACTCTTTACACTCAAAATATTTACAGTGCATTTAAAAGTTGAAAAAAAAATTTCATCCGCGCCGTGAGGAAAGACGTTAAGAAAAAATAACAATAAACTGGTTCGAAAGTTTTTAAAACTTACCAGTTATTTAGGGTTGATTTTCGCTCACTTTCCCAAAGAACAAAAAAAGCTTAAGTTCTCTGGCTTTTTTTTAATGTAAAATTGAAGATCAAAAAAACATAATTGAAAAAAAAAAACTTGCCACTTTATAAGTAAAAGTCTCACTGAGTAATTTTAGAAGCATGGCTTTTTCATTTGAAATAAGTATGCAAAAAATACTTTCATTTTTCCTTTGTTATTTAAAAAAAATGAAAAAATATTTGATCGCTTTGCCGAGTTCATACAATAAAAGCGAAATTTGCTTGTAGTTTTTATTTTTTTTTTATTTATCTTTGTTCTGAAAGATACAAAATTATAGCTCATTTACCAAAAGACACTGCAAAGTTGTATCCTTCTTTATTTTGTCAATTTCCAAAAATTTACATAAAATGTAAATAAAATAAATGAAAAAAAATTTTATTTTAAAAAACAAACTAATTTTTTATTTACATCAATGAGTTATAAATTATCGCATAAAAAATAATAAGTCCAATTAAAACAGACCAACATATAGCACCCATAACTGTTCCAATTATGTTGAAAAGTCTTGCTTTTCTTGAATAATAATAAGCTTCATCATATGAATTGACTAGTTTAGCATCTTTTATTTTATTCGAGTAAATTAGTGCAATAATTCCAAATATAAAATTGAACAAAATAAGATTAATAATTGACCAAACTAGATAATCTCTTATTTGAGAAATATTTCTTGACTCAGCTTTAATTCTCATTTTTATGAAAAAATTTTAATTTTACAACTTTTCTTTCGAAATTATCTTTTTTTTTATAGTTGAAAAAAAACTTTTGAAATTCTAACTGACTCTAAATAATTAGTTGTTTTTATGTTTACGTACGAAACTTTTAGGAAGAGTGGTTTTTTTGTTTGGTGAATTTTTATTTTCTATTTTTGAAAGTTTTATGTAATCACAATTACTGACACTGAGTTGAAAATAAGAAATAATTTTGATCGCAAAAAAATTTTTTTTTAAAAAACTTCGTTATTAAAAGAGTTATTTTTTAATTTTTATTTTAACTTGTAAAATTAAAAAAATAAAAAACAAATATAGTTGAGAGTAAAAGAAGAGTTGATATGAAAAAAAGATTAAAATGGATGAATTTGTATTTCTAAAATGTTGTTTAAGTTTACTCACACCAGATACTTTACTGAATTTTATTTTGAAAATCCAGAAAATAACAAAAAGCTTCTTATAAAATATTTCTTCTAATTATTTGATTTTTAAAATATAAAAATTTTAAGTACAAAAATATGATAGGTATAAATTTTAATCCTAATTTAAGTAAAATGAGTTTCATTACTCAAAGTCATTTTAAAAATAAATAAACTATTTAAAAAAAAAAAAAGTACTTATATAAGTACTTTCAAACTTAGACTTGTTTTATTATTTACAGGTTCCACATTTAGTTTGGTAAATCGGTCTACAAGCTCTATTCTAAACTTATACAATCGATTTCGTTTATAGCGAGTTTATGATGCATTTGCTTAATCTATGTAAGAATAAGTTTTTCGATTTTTCCTTTTATCAAAAAAATTAATTACTGAATTTTCATTGAAATAGTTAAATTTTCTTTTTTCTTTAACAGGATAGCATATTTTTTAAATTTGACCTTAAAAAAACGAGTTCCCAGGTCAAAATTAGCATAAGGTAATAGTTTTGGATTTTTTTTCGTAATATTCATTCAAAAAAGTCAGTGTGTGTCGTCTATTTCAGTTTCATTGAATTTTTGAGAGCCTTATTTATTTATTTGTTTCAGCCTCATAGGCAATAAAAAAAAAAATAATTTTAAAAAGTTATAAAAATAGAAATAAAATAAGAATACAACAATTATTTATAAAATTGACTATCAGAATATAATTCTAAAAATAAATTTAAGAATTAAGTAAAAAAAATTAATTATTCCAGGTTTTAGTATTAAATTTAAATTATCATAAAGAAAATAAAAAGTTAAATTATTTCTTTTTAAGATATCAATTTGATAAAAAATATATTTTACTGAATCAACCAGCCCTTTATTTTCTGATTTAAACATATCTTCAATTAATTCGATAATGAATTTACAATCGTAGTCTTGAATATCAATGTTGAGTCTCTCTTCCAAAATTTTAATTTGTCTACTAAACGACATATGAAAAAATATCCAAAAATTTTTATCTTGATTTAGAAGAAATTAATTTTCTATCTTTTGAGATATTAAAATGTGGTGCGTGCTGGGCATCTTAACGGAATAAGTAAGTATGTTCATCATCATCATAAGAAACATGTTTTTGTTAAATTTTTGCATTTTTAGAAGTTTTAAATATTAATTTCTTGTTTGTGTGAAAATTAATATTTTAAAACATGAATTTAAGAATTTTTTAAGGCAAAACAAACAATTAGACGTAAGAAAAATTAAAAAATGTTATTTTTTGTATTTTTGATTTTGTCAAAATAAGTTATTAAAATGGGGAGTATTTTAAAATAGCAAATAAAAAAAATTTCTATTAAAATACTAAGTTTGAAGAATTCAAACTTGGTAATAAATTAATACCAGAAGAGAATGGTATTATTTATCTTGGTCTCCCTATCGGTAATCAAGATTTT
>NTPY01000526.1:2551544-2574761 GCA_002922825.1 Brachionus calyciflorus | reverse complement strand
GAAGAGTTGAAGAAGAGTCGAAGAACAAAATGGGTACAAGTTAGTTTTAATTTGTACTGTAAATGAGAATATAAAGAAAAGATTGAGGAAAAAAGATAAAAGGGAAACAATATCGGCACAAAAGTTATCTCTTCTCAGCACAAAGAATGCAAATCAAGGACAAAACTTTTAAACGCAAAAATTATTAAAATCCAAATCGATTATATAACATATTTTAGGTATTACCTATTATTATTATTGGACTTTCATAGATCACTTAATTCTTGAATTTATTAAAAACTCTAGACAAAAAGTTTCTCTTATGTAAATGTGTCGTCAATCTTAAACGCCGTATCCGTATCTCATGCTATTTTCAGTAATTCACAATTTATAAATGTTTGGTTACGTTGACTGTGAAAATTTAGAGGCGGCTTAACAATTTTATTACGAACTTTTGCTTCATTTTTATAAATAATTTTAAACAAATAAATAACTAAAAAAAGAAATTCTTTGGAATTTTTCAAGTATACTTATTCTTTTTATCCAATAAAATTTTTTACTTAGATCTGATACAGTCCAAGCAAAATCATTTAAATAATTTAGAACGAATTTAGTCGCTCAATTTCATAAAAATCAAAGAAGTTTATCGGAAAATAGTTTAACTTCATTAACTGATTTTGAGAAAATCTTATTAACTTTTAAAAAAAATTTAAGAATTCAGTGATTTTTGAGTAACAAATTACCAAGAAATTTCGAAAAGTTTTCTCAGAATGGGGGGGACTGAGCCCACCCTTAAACCTCAAGTCCAGGCTTAAACCCCCTGGCTACGCCACTGGTGAAACATGCTTTAATTAAATAAATATTATTCTTTTTTCTTGTTGTTGTTATTAGTTTAGTTAAAATTAAAAATAAAAGAATAAATGTTTAAACCTAAAATAAAATAGTCTTTTAATTAAACGTCCTCAACCGTATAAACTTGATAAACCGTGAAACTACGTCTGAACCAGAAAGAATCTTCAACACATTTTTCAATCTTTCAAAAGATTGTATTATGATAATGATTGGATTAAAATTGTTTAGAGGAACAACGATCTATCTTAAAAATTAACAAACTAAAACTCTGCTTTTTTTTTTCCCGAATTTTGAAAGGATAGGTTATCAAAAGTATGAAAAGCTTTTTAAAATATGATAGATTATACAAAATGTGTAATCAACAATAAAGGGAAACAGAAATTTTTTTTTTAAATAAAATTTTATTGACATTTTTTCGTCAATTATTTACTAGTCACATAATGCTATTGACCCGTAATTTACAGGTCAATACAAATAATCCTTAAAATTTACAATGAAAATATTGGACGGAAAAATGTAAATCTATAAACAAAAATTCCAAAGATTAATATCCTTTTATTTTTAAAATAAAAAAACGACTCTAGAAAAATTTAAAGGCTCATTAATTTGAGACCGTATGGTCACGAAATTAATTTTTTTTAATACTTTATGAAAAATTTACGGAAAGATTTTCAAGATATTGTACAAGCTTTGGAAGAAATATTAGCTGTGCGTACATGTAGACCTTGATTTTGCAATTTAGGCTCAATTGAATTTTCATCACGTCTAGTTGACGCCATTATGGCTCTCAACTCATTACCAAAATTCTTAACTTCTATTTCACTCTCATAATTATCTTTTTCATCACTTTGTTCATCTTCATCAATTTCAGTTTTACTCATTCTCGATACACTAAATCTATTCTCTGATTGTTTATCAATTTTTTCCAAAAAATTTTTTAACCAATCTGCTCTGTCCATTCTTGAATTTTTTATTTCAACCGGATAAACAACTCGTTTATTGTGAAATTTAACTCCTTTTAAAAAAAAATTAATTATTTTTGAGATAAAAACAAAATTTAAAATAAAAATTTACTTGGATCCCTACTCGCTGTAGATCTTCCACTTTTTGAGCTTGATTTTTTTCTTAATTCTTCAGTAACTTTTTCCTTAACTACTTCCTCTTCTTCATCGTCATCACTTCCAGTTTCATCACTCGTCGAGTCCAATTCCGAATTACTTGAAGAATCGTCAAAAATCGGCTCAAAACTTTCTTCAACATCAAAATTCTTCACATTTTCCTTAATACTTTTTTGTCTTAAAACCCTCAAGTCATTACGACTTTCTTCTTTTTTAGGATCAACAATAAACAACGAAAATAAACGTTTATCATTCATATTAAAACAAACAAATTTCTCTTTAATTTCAATACCCCTATCCTCAGTATAAAATTTAAGATAACTTAAAAGCATTGAATCTTTAATTCTATACAAATAAACATTTTTCTTACAATCCGTATAAATTAAATAATCCAAATTAAAATCAAGATTATTTAATTTTTCACTAATATCCAATTCAAAAATTTTCTCATCTTTTTTCAAATTTAATATTATTATTTTATCGTTTAAAATCGTTTTTTGGCTATGTAAAAATTCCAATTCATTAGGATCCATAACTGAATTCGTATCCAAATCAAAGCCTGTGTACAAACAAAGAAAAATCTCAGGTCTTTTAATAATTTTAAATTTTTGTCCTTGATAAGCCTTGAGTACTTCGAGTTCAATGCTTATAGTCGAACGATTAATATTCGATATTATTTTAAAATTAATTATTAAGGAGTTTAGAGATTTAACCTCGTTTTTTGCCGTTATTTCGACAATTAAACACGAATTTGTATGACTAATAATTTTGTATTTAAATTCGTATGATTTGCCGTAAAGATTAAAAAATTTTTTGACAAGTTTTTCGTCTTTTGAATTCAAAAAACGAATTGTATTTTGATAACTAGAATAAGAAAAGTAGTTTAAATGTTTGTCAATTATTAAAGTAGATTCGAGTTCCGGAAGAAAACAAATTAAATTATTGTCAAAAGCATTTTGATTCTCAATTAGTTTTCTATCAATTTCAATTGGAGTTAAATTTGAATTATCTAATTTAATTTTATAAGAAATTAAATTTTTCAAATCGAAAATTTTTATGTTTTCATTTGAAGGCTCGTTTAGAAAGATTAAATTCGACGACAGTGTGCGATTGTCATCAAATATAATCTTTCGTAGAAATTCTATCTTTGAATGGTTGAATTTAAAAAATCCAATTTGTGCAGTTGACATAAGGATAATTATTAAATTTTGCTCTAGAATAATTTTGATTTTTCTAACATTGCCAGTTAGTTTATTCTCTTCGATTTGTATGATTGATACGATTTTTCCATTTTTATAGTCCCATAAAGCAATTTCACTTAAATTATAAAATTCAAAAATAAAAAATAATTTTTATTATTTGAATTAAGTATGAATACTTTTTTCTTGTTGAGACTGTTAAAGCATTAGAATCAATTAAGTAGAATTTGTCTATTGTATTTAAAGTTCTGTCAAAACTAGGTAAAATGTTTATTTTGCGTTTACCACTTAGAATGTTATAAGTGTTAAATACTCCATCGGATGTACCACACTGCAGAACAGTATCTTAGTTTAAAAAAATCAAATTATTTCATTTAAAAGAAATCATAGATAAATAATCTTAAACCATTTAATACTAAAGAGAATTGGAATAAAAGTGTTCCTTAGTATAATAGATCGAGCGATCAAGAATCGATCTTCAATACATTTTTGAAAAAAGTTGACAACTAGGTTAAGAATATTCTTCATTTTAGTTCTAAAAATGTTCAAGAGCAATTTTTTTGCTTAAGCATTGAAAAATTAAAAGGAAGATAGAATTATAAATAGCGATGAAAATGACTTAAAGTGAACTGAATATTAAGGTTAAATATTCAGTTCACTTTAAGTCATTTTCATTTGTTTTATTAAGGGGGAGATAGCTCAGTTGGTACCGTCATGGGCGTCAAAGCAGAAGGTCGAGAGTACAAATCCTGTGCGAGTCAAAAAAATTCAAATGAGTTCCCAAATTATCTCCTGGTGTTATATTGAGTAAAACACCTAACTAACCCAGCTTGTGGCCGTCGAAACGCTACTTTAATTTAATTTTACTTTAATTTTATATTTCTCCAAAATTTGGAGGTTAATTCTATTCAATAAATAAATAAAAATTAAGTAAAGAATTCACTTAGATTTTGCTCTAGAAATATTCTAAAAATGTGTCACAGAATCAACCAGTGAACCAAATTTTTTAAATATTATTTGGTCTATGATTAGCTGAAAATTTCGGCAACAGGAAGTTTCGAGCAGTTCAGCAGTTCAACAGTTCATTTTTGAATTTATAACCTCAAAATAAAAAACCGTAACATTCCTTAACATTTTATGGGGAAAAATGTTACGGCGTCAGAACTTGGGTTTTCAGAATATTTTGGTCAAAAAAATGCCAATCTATTTTTCGCGAATTTTTAGATTGCCATATCTCCTTGAAAAAAATAAAAAAGTGAAAAAAAAACATGTAAAAGTACAAAATTTTAATCGAAATTTGATAATTTGAGCAAAAAACTGCTTGATTGTGAAGTTTCAAGCAGTTCAAATTTTTTCTTAAGATTTAGCAAAAAAAATTGTACAAAAGCTAAATTTTACATTCAACATATAATTATTGGCGTAATTTATAAACAGTTACTTGTTTTGTCGATTCAATTACTGAGAAATTAATGAGATACACTTATGCTTTTTCTCTTCGCAAAAGACTTCAAACTTTGTATGTATTTTCAAATCGAATTATTTGACATTCAATCGCCTTAAACCTGAAAAATGTTGGGAAATTACGCCAATAATTATATGTTGAATGTAAAATTTAGGTTTTGTAACAATTTTTTATGCTAAATCTTAAGAAAAAATTTGAACTGCTTGAAACTTCACAATCAAGCAGTTCGAAAAAAAATACCTTAAAAAATTTTTTGCTCAAATTATCAAATTTCGATTAAAATTTTGTACTTTTACATGTTTTCTTTTCACTTTTTTATTTTTTTCAAGGAGATATGGCAATCTAAAAATTCGCGAAAAATAGATTGGCATTTTTTTGACCAAAATATTCTGAAAACCCAAGTTCTGACGCCGTAACATTTTTCCCCATAAAATGTTAAGGAATGTTACGGTTTTTTATTTTGAGGCTATAAATTCAAAAATGAACTGTTGAACTGCTGAACTGCTCGAAACTTCCTGTTGCCGAAATTTTCGATAATATTTTAATACTTACCATTCAAAAACAACTTAGTAACTTGTTTACTTAATGTATTTATTGAATATACCAATTTAGTTCTATGTTTATTATTCACACAATTAAGTTTAAAACCCTCAATTAGACCATCTTTACTAACAATAAAAAAATTCCTATCATAATAAATAACTTGATCATATAATTCTCTTAGATCAAATAAACAAATTCCTTTTTTCTTATCGTGTTCATCATCTTTAACATTGGAATGAGCCAAATAAATTGTTCTGATCGTATAGATAACTAAATTAAAATTCGATTTAGTCATATCTCTTTTAAAGGCATAATCAATTTTTATAATTGGCTCTGGAATTAATTCTTTAAAATGATAACATATTAAAGAATTTTTCTTTCGGGCACTTAAATTTATAATTAAAAAATCTCCATTTTTAAATTTTAAATAAGATTTTGTTAAATTAAAACGTTTAAAATCATCCGAGTAAATTAGATAAGGAGAATTTTCTATTTTTAATATTTTTTCCAAATCAAAACCCGTCGATCGAAATGTTTTAATTATTGAATATTCTAAATTTTTATTGACTCTTATAAATTTGAGCCTTGTTTCGGTTTCTGAGTCTGAATCCGATTCCGAAGAAGACTCCGAGTCAAATTTTAAAGTAATATTATCACTTAAAAATTGCTCGGAATTATTATCCGATTCGGTTAATTCTGTTGGAGATCTTGATCTTAAATAACGAATTAAAACTTGTTTAACATCGCCATTTTGAAATTCGACTAAAAGATCAATTTCATTATTGTATTCGGTCTCGTATGATGAATTTGATGTTGTTGATGATTTAATAAAATTTGATTTTTCTAAATCGCCGACGAGAATTTCGTTGAATTTTAACGAGCCTATTTCGTAGTTGGCAAATACTTTAAGACATTTTGTACCCTTTTCAACGATTATTATTTGATTTAGAGAAATACAAAAGGCATTCAAGATACTCAGCTCGGATTCATATTTGAATACAATCTTTGAATTCAAGTTTAAAACAAAACAAATTTTTGAGCTAAATATTAAAAATTGAATCGGTAATGTTTCCGGATTGATAATGTTGTCATTGAATTCTTCTGCTAATTGAGATTGAGTCAATAAAGGTTTTATCTTTGGTTAAATTTTAAAAAATAAATTTTGAATGTTGATAAAATTTAGTGAACAATTTTTGAATTTAAAAAAATCGCAAAATAATTAAGGCAATCAGTTTCTGTAATTAGATTGTTCAAAATAAATATCTCAAAAACATCCAAAATTGACTAATAACAGTCTTTTGTTGCTCTTCTCAAAAAGCCTTTATAATTGATTTATTGATTTAAATTGATTTCACTTTAAAAATTTTGTTTTATAAACCATTAGAAATATCATTGGTATATAAAACATTATTTTTTAAGGTGAAATGAAGGAGGATATTATTGGATTTTCTAGAGGGTCATGATTATACATGTCTATCCAGCAGTAAAAGTCTCTTTATTTAGGAGGGCATTTTTTTAAAACTATAAATGCTACTCTACTTATGGTTAAAATTTTTTTGAATTTTAACCATCCTGTCATATTTTTTTTAACTAATTTAAAGTTCCGGATAAGCTTTATTGAACACCCGTTACATGCTAAACTTTTACCCTTCTGATCTAAATAGAAGTAAAATTATCTTTACAAAAGTAAATATTGACAAAAAAAGTTTGACAAATTTAAACAACTTTATAATGGAATTGTAATCCTTTTGAAATGCAAGAGTCAAGATAGACATAAGGGAGAATAAAAAAAATATTGCTCTCTAAAATAAATAAACCCTTTAAACCCACTTTACTATTACAACATAACATAAATAATTTTTTTTTCGGAAAAATTTTTCAAAAAAAAAATTAAGAAAAAGCATTTTTTTTCGAAAATTGTAATGGTAACGGTAATGGGTGAATGTGAATTTTTGGTACAAAAGTACAGAACAATAATAAACTAAGTTGAATAATTTTTTTTCTGGATGTTAAAAATTAGTTCTGTAAATTGTAACATATGATACAAAATTTGTATCATATAAATTTTACTTCTGCAAATTTATTATGCATATGTGCATTTTGCAGAATAGTTTCAAATTTTTTTTTGACGATAAATCTAATGTATCAAATGTTAAAAATTATTCTGAGAATTTTCTGCAAAATGCACATATGCATAATAATTTTGCAGAAGTAAAATCTAGATGATACAAATTTTGTATCATATGTTACAATTTACAGAACTAATTTTTAACATCCAGAAAAAAAGTTATTCAATTTAGTTTACTATTGTTCTGTACTTTGTACCAAAAATTCACATTCACGCTTCGAGAGATCTACTGTATAGATCGTTTCCCATCGAAAATCGACATCGAAATTGCGTAGATATCAAATAAAAATTCTATCGATTGAATAGTTTAAAAAAATATTTTTTAATTTTATTTGAGTTTCATTAATATTTTATTAGATAGGATAATCTTCTACAAATTCTAATTGAAAAAAAAAGAGAAAACTTGCCATTTAGATGTTAATTAGTTTACAAATCCAAAAAGGAATATGATTGTCCCAAAATCTCAAAACGGCAATTAAAATATTTCTATATTCTCCAGATTTTTGACGTCTAGTTAGGTTTTATGTCCATTATTAACAATAGATAAATAGATTAACAGTCAATATTCCGTAAATTCTCTAATGAAATTTAAGACAAAATAAAAAAATTTAATTCTTAGTCATTTTTAATATTCTAATTTTAAACTATCTTTTTTTCTTGAATTAAATTGTAAAAAAGACTCTTAGCATTAAATAATATTAAAAAATGACTAATCGACAAATCAATTATTTACAGATGCTCAGCATGAGGTTTAGAAACTCAGGAATTTTTTTGAAACTCGTGAGGTAGTTAATCAAACTTTTTTTAGTGGGTTGGTTTCTAAATTAATGTCAAATACACTAGCTTTAAAAATCTCATTAAAAAATTTTTCTAAAACTTACAGAATATGGTTCTTTACGACTCGTATTTGTCAAAGCTTGTATCCAATCGTCCATTCCAACGCCCATACATATAAACAATAATTACAATTTATTATTTTTTTATAAATCAATTTTTTTCTTTTCTCTTTAAATATATATTTTTAGTAATTCATTTTATCGAATTTCATTTTAATATTATTTTATTTTCTTGTTTTGCTCTTCGTTGTCGTCGCTTTTATTTTTTATTTTTTTTTTTTTACATTTGTAATTCGAAATCAATAATTAGATTTTTTTGTTTCCCTCTTCTCTAAAGAATAGAAAAATACCTAAGCATTTTTTTTTAAATTTTTTTGTGTTTAATTCTTTATTCTTGACAAAACATAATTTTAAGAATAATATTTTCCTAAGGTATAGTAGAATAAGTGGAAGTGTGTTGTTTTTTTTTTCTAGTTAAAAATGATTTAACTAATTATTAAAGGAACACAAATTTCTGGTAATTTAATTCTAATTAAACTTATTTTGTAAGAAAAAAAAAAGGATGTGATTATTTGTTGAATTATGTCCATTAATTTCAAGGTATTGATATTTGATTGTCAACAACAAGAACAAAAAAAAATTAATTTTTTCGAAAACTGAAACTTCTTGAAATTGAAAATAAAAAAGAGATGTGCTTAGTAATCTAGTAAAGTACTTTTTGTTGTCTAATACTCATATAAATCCTTACTTCTAAATTAATTATTAATAAATATTGATTTTTCTCATTCTTTTTTTTTTCAAAACTTCCAGAACAATTTAGTTCCTTAAAAAAAAAAGTAAAATGATAAATTGACTTGAAAAAAAATCTTTAAACAAAAAAATATACAAAATTGCTTGGCAAAATGAAATTTTTACTAATTCCCTATGTATTTGATTTTTTTTTAAATCTAAAATCTCATGATGAAAAACAATTTAGCTAAATTGACTTTGCTGTCAAACTATTTTTTTCTTTCTATATTATTAGTCATTATTATCTAAAATATATTTTTTTTTATTTACTCCCATTATACTCTCAAATAGCACCTAAGTAATTCCATTAAAATTAAATTTCTTTTTTTTTTCAAGCTCTATTATTACTGAACAAACATGATAAATATATTCATATTTAAAAGGAACTAATGATAAGCTTTTTTTTTAAACTTCAAATCGATTTTTCAATATAAATTCATTTTCTAAAAAATAGAAAAAAATAAAAATAAAGGGAATTTATTAATCAAATTTTATTTAGAGTTTTTAATTAGCAATTAGAAACTAAATAGTATATTTATACTATTTTTTTTGTTGTTGTTCTATTGCATTGTTTCAATAAAAAACAAAGAGAAAAACAGTAAAGCGAAATATACTTTCAGCTTTTTCTTTTTTACTAAGTTAAACATAAAATAATATATTAAAATAAAATATTTTCTTGTCGGGCATAATAATCTAGATAAACTGGTGCTATTTTTGTTTTTCTGATTTTGTTTCTTTCAAATACATGATGCTAATTGAATATGACTATTAAAACTAGAAAATAAAATTCTCTCTTTCTCGCTCTAATTTTTAAGTTATTAATTAATTTAATATTACAAAAAAAAGCACATAAATCAATTGACTTAATTAATTTATATTTATGAATATTTATAAGCTTTAATCACAAAATCACGTAATTTTTTTTTTGTTTTTATGTTTAAAAATTCGGATACTCAGATATTCTGAAATTAATTAAGTTCAAAGCCTATGGGAAAAAAGCCTGGTATTTAAATGAAATGTGGCTCTTGAAAAAATTGATGTTAGGTGCCCAAAGTGATTAATTTTACTATCTTTAAAATTTATAACCTCAATCGAAAATTTTCTGAATAAAATTTAAAATTTATAATGATGATCTCTAGCGAAGATGGTTTCGATTTTTAAGAAAATTAATTTGTTTTTAATGTAAACAAAAAAACTTATTTCTAGTCATTTAACATTAAATATTTAGGAGTCTATATTTTTATTATTATGAATCAAATAGTTTAATATAAAAACTAGTGTTGGGAATTTTTTTAAAGTTTTTGAGGTGTATAATCGATTCGATTAAAAAAAAAACGAGTCGACTCCGAACACTAATGAAAACCAAATTTATAGACATGAGTTATTAAGACTCAAAAATAGCGATATTTTAATCAGGGTTTATTATATGGTGGACCTTACTTGGAAAAATTTTAACAAAAAAAACTCTTTTGGTTTTAATGTCTTTTTAATATGTTTAATATAAAGAATTTATATTTCATTCTTAAAGTAGTCAATTAAAAGATTTATTTAAGATAAAATTCATTCATAACATCACTTCCATTCCTTGGCCTTTTTTGAATGAAATCAAGCATCAAAAAAATCTAATTAAAAAAAGACTTGCGACATAGTGTTTTAAATCGATGTTGGATAAATGGATGAAAAAGTACCTGCCAAAATCTCCTATGCTAGATAACTCTGATACTGTATAAAGAATTTAATAATTCATGTAGAAAATAAGACACAAAAATTTTTCAGATCACAAATCAAAAAATTCGTGATCTATTTATACTCAAAGAAAATTTCAATTTATTATCTAATATAATTGAAAAATGTCAATAAAATCAAATTTTGTTTTGTTTTTTTTTCCTTGTATTCAAACCTGATTCTATGTCAAAGATTTTTGAAATACCATTTGTGAATTTATTCCTTAATTAAGTAATGAACCAATAACAAAATAATTTTTTTTCCAAAATTACAGTACAAAACTAAAGTCAATGAGTTAACGATCATTTTGCAACATGTTTTCGAACAATGTTTGAGAAATGTTTGTTTCTGTTCGAACAGTGTTGTGTTTCTGTTCGTGTTTTCGTTAACTTATTTCAGCTTTGTACTGTAGTGCATTTTATTTTCGGAACAATAGATATACTACCCATCAATTTATCTTTTTTTAGAATTTTGTCCTAGATTTTGCATTAAGCTTGTTAACTTTTAAGTTTTTAAACTTTAAATTTTTTAAATTTTTTTCAACATTAAAATAGAATATAAAACTTTGAAAAATAACTATTTAGAAATTGATTTGAATTTTTATTTTGCTCTGAAAAAAGTCAACTTTAAATTTTGAAAAACTTTACTTGAAACATTATTAAGCAAGAAAAAATTAATTTTTGATAGTCCTAATGGCTGCTGACACTATGCCTTCTCTTATTTTTGGGTCAATTAAACAATTTAGAGTAAAATAGAATATTTAAAAAGTTTGAAAATGAGAAAAATTAATAAAACTCTGAAAATACCAAAATTTAGCTCTAAATTTCTTCAGAAGCTTCAAGGTTCCGATTATTGGCTCTGTATTAAAATAGCAACAATCAAAATAGCTGGTATCAATTAAGCTAGTTTTAAAACAGCTAAATTTTTTTTTACTAGCAATTAATTTTAATCAAATTAGCTTAATTTAAAATAGCTACCTGTAAAAAAAGCTGAGTTCAAAAGAGCTTAATTAAAAATGAATTTTATCAAAAAAGCTAAAAGATAAAAACAACGAAAATTTATATTTTCTAAAGGATTTTCCAAAGAATTTTGGTGCTAAATGTAATTTTGAAGCTTTTAATGTGACAATTGTCGAAAAATAATTATAAGAGAAAAATAAAAAATTGCTATACCAAGTTCTAATTTTTAAAAATTTATTTTAAGTAAGCTTATTTAATTACCTAATTAAGCTCTTCTAATCAATTTATTTTAAAATTATAATTATTAGCTATTTTGAACTTCGGTTTTTCTTAATTAAGCTATTTTGATTCAATTTATTTTTACTTGAATTTTTTTTAGCTGTTTTGACACTAGCTTTTTTGATTTTAGCTATTTTAAGCTACTCCCCCGATTATTATAAGCTTTTTAATGATCTTCATCACAGAACTGTTTTAGACAAATTTTCAATTTCATTTAACTTATCCTCAATTAAATCTTCATCTGTCCATGTCATAACGTCTATATCTGAGTCATTTACCATAAATTCATTATTTTCTAAACTAAAGTTATTCAATTTATCTATACAAATTTCGTATGCTGGATAAAAGTTAGATAAAACTTCCAATATTTTGTTGTTTTTATTTAGAAAATTAATAGCTTTACTAATTGATATTTGAACGTTCCAAAGTTTAATTATTTCAATGATCACGAATATAGGTTTTTTAAAAAATGAAAAAAATTTTGTCGAAATTAATTGAATAAATGATAAGAGTTTTACGAATTTGCGTGGTTAAAATTTGTAAATATTCATTTGAAAAATTTTTGTTAACTTTGTTTTGGAAAGTAACTAAAATGTGCATTAAAAAATGAATCCAAATTTAATGATATAATAATTTAGAAAATAAGAAATTTAAAATAAAATGTTTGCATTAAAGATTTAAATTATTTTAAAGCTAAAAAAAAAGCTAAACAAAAACTAAACATTGTTTGAACAGAAACGAAACTTTTTTATTTATCATTAAAAACTTTGTAAAATATTCGTTTTCTCTATCTGACTTGTTTTTGAAGTTGTATTTCTTTTTGGCAATTGTGTATCTTTAATCCATATATTAATTTCTTAATTATTCATATTTTTTGATTAATGTATCATTTGGATGAAAAAAAAAACACGAAATAAATGTTGCTAAGTAACAATTTATTAAATCGCAAAAGAAAATAATTCAATTTATTATTAAAGACTAAAAAGAAATTAAAGTTTGTAAAGAGCAGGCCTTTTTTTAATAGAGAAAAAAAAGGTATTTGTTTTTTTTGTTGTTGGTAAGATGAGTGAAAAGGCACCGGTTGTTAAACTAAATAAAGAAACTTTAGAGGCTTCGTTTTTACAAATCGATTATTTAAAAGGTTTGAAAAAGGATCAAATTTCAGGCTTGTGTAAATTGTTTGATGGAAAAATAAGCTCAGATGATTTAGAAGATTTTGAAAAATTATTTAGATCTGTAGACACGGAAGGAACAAATCAATTCCCGGTAACACAATTAGGAAATGTGCTACGTATGCTACAACAATTACCAACCGAAAGTGAAATATCTCAATTGATAGAGACTGTTAATCCGAAAAAACCGCAACCAGCTCAAGAAAAAAAAGCTGAAACGAAAAAAACTGATAAAAAATCCGATTCGAAAAATTCTAAAGCTCCTGCCGAAGAAGTTGAAGAAGTCGAAAAAATCGATTTTTTTAAATATTTATTAGCATTAGGCTTGTATGTACGTGATCCTCATGAAATTGCTGATGAAGTCAAAAAAGCATTTCAAATATTAGACAGAAATAAACAACAGTATATAATGACTGCCGATTTAAGAGATTTCTTGTCTAAGCTTGGTGATTGTTTGACCGATGAAGAAATTGACGAAATGATTAAATTAGCTGATACGGAAAGTAATGGTCAAATAAGATATGAAGAATTTGTTGATATGATGACCAATCTAAGTCCTGATAAGAAAAAAGGTAAAAAAGGCAAAAAGAAAAAGGGAAAAAAGAAGAAATAATTTTTAAATTCCTATTCTTATTCAAAAAAATTTTTTTTAAATTTTATTTTATTCAAAATAAATTATTTTACTAATCATGTTCAATATTTTTGTTCGATATTAAATTAATTTTTTACAAAAGATTCAGGTAATTTTTGTGCTACGTGTTTGTGAATTTAATATTGTTGTTTCCAAATAAAAATTTAGAGTTCATATTTCCTAATGTAAAAGTTTCTAGGATGTTTCAGGAGTTACAAACTGATACTTTTTCGATTATCGAGATTTGTTTGGGAAACAAAAAAGCGAGCCTTCTTTCCAATCAAATAAACAGACAAAAATATTTAGGAGTCTTATAAACCTGACAGCCAGTGGTCTTTAAATTTGACGACTGGTCACTTTGATGACCAATAATAAAAATTATAGAAAAAAAATTTTAATATTTCAAACTTGAATATGTAGGTGGATTATCGTCCTTTTTAAATGTAACTTTATCTAGCGGTTATTATAAATTAGTTTTAGGTCACATCGGAAACAAGCGACTTGAACCTTTTCCGTTGAATTTGATTTTAGAAATCATAGTTTTTTTTAGATGAGTTAGTATTTCTTTAAATAAGCAAATAAGAACTATTAGCATTTCTTAAAAATTTAACTATATGTTAGATGGCGATTTATTTTTTATTAACTAAAATTACTGAAAATTTAACTAAAAATTCTGAAAAAAAAAAAATACTGATTTTTCATAAACAGTCTGAATCAATTTAATATTTCTTAATCAATTAAAATTACTGATTTTTATAATTAAACTTAAATTAAATTCTTAAATCATTTTACAAAAACTTTGGGTCATTTGCTGAAAAAAAATATTATGATGGTATAGAATGCTTAGAAAGGTTGTTTAGAAGCTTTTTCTGATCTAATTCTTTTCATAAACGGGAAGACTCAAAGGGAAATTTAAATTAATAAATAGTTCAAAAATGATGTTTCTTTTGAGAAAAATAGATTTTTAGATGTTTTTTTATATTTAAAATATCATAAAATCTACAAAAACTGGGTATTGTTGAAAGTGTGATCGCTTGATCAGCAAATTGATGATCTTTTTACTCATGTTGAAAGTGTGATCTTTAACTTATTTCATGATCAAAAAAGATCATGAAATATTTCAAAGATCACCAATTAAACAGATTAATTAGCAAAAAAAAAATTCTTTAGGTAATAATATTTGAGATAAATAATTAAATTTAAGTAAAAAATTTGTAAAAAAGATCAACTTTTTATAAATTTATTTCCACATATTTTAAAAAATTGAAATATTTTTTATTTCTAAAAAAAATTGACGAATAATTGATGCGATAATTATTCAGAACTTTAGGAGTTTATAGTTAAAATGACGTTTGCTGTTCCTTTCTTATGTAATTGAAAATCGGAAATATAAAGCCAATCCCATAAGTTAACCATCCTAAAGAACCAAGTGATTACAAACCAATAAACGTGACATCTAATCTTTCAAAAGTATTTGAAAAATTAAATAAAAATATATAATGATTTGAAAAAATAGATTGTCACAATAATTAATAAGCAATTTAATCTATTTTCAATTTTTTTTAAATTTTTTTAGTAGTTAATAAAAATTTTTTTCAAAAGAAATATTTTAATCATTTAAAAAAAAGATCACCAATTAACTGATCTTTATTTTTTAGATCATAAATTTCATGATCGAAAAAAAAATAAAATGTCAATTATTTGTTGATCAATTAAGGTCACACTTTCAACATAAGTAAATTGATCATCAATTTGCTGATCAAGCGATCACACTTTCAACAATACCCCAAAAACTTAATATCGGCAACAAAAAACTTTTTTTCAGATAATAAAATTTTTTTTTCTAAAATATGATTTAAATTCAGAAAAATTAGTTATAATCAGTATTTTTATATCAATTTAGTAATTTTATATTAAATAAGTAAAATTAGTGATAAATAAGTAATTTTAGTTAATAAATTAGCACACGCCATGTTAAATCATCAAAAACCACCGAAAATACGGACCCTTGAAAAAACAACACCCACCAATTTTTTTAAAACAATACCTGGGTGTTTTTCATTGATCTTAATTATTTTTCCAAAAACCAACTATTATATAAGGTAGAGGAAGTCTAGAGCTACAAAACGATATATTTGTTTCATACCTTGAAAGTCTTTTTCATGTAGCTTTTTAATATTTTGTAAAATTCAATAAAGAAAAAAATAGACTAAAAATGAATGCGTACAATTGCGTCCTATTATCTAGAAAATTGAACAACGTTTTTTTTAGGGAATTTTTAAGAAATCTTTCCCAAAAAAGATATTTTTAGCAAGAAAAATTAATGTTTAAAGTACTTTGGTCAAAATAATTAATAAAAAAAAATTTAACTAAAACTACGTTATAAAATTAGTTTTATTCAAGATTTTCATTTCATTATTTTTTAGTAAAATTGGGTTAAATATTTTTATTTTTTACCTTTTTATCAAAAAATAATTCTATATTTTGAACGTTTCCCAAAATTATGGGTTTATTCATCACAAATATCAAAAAAAGATAAACACAAAAACCATTGAACACAAAAAAAAATTGAAAAAAAACTTTTCAACATATTTTTTTTTAACTTCATTGCATATGCTTTCAAAATTTTTCTTTTTTTAAAAATATTTAATTCAATTTTGAAATAAAATTACTTAAAAATCGTAAAATCTTAAAAATTCAAGTGTAAGAATGAATCTAAGAAACCGTAAGAATATCACTTACTTAACTAAGGACAAATTGACCTAAAAAACTAATAAGCCAGCAAATTACAAATATAAATCCAGCAACATCATTAGAAAATTCGATTAATGATGCCGAACCAATCTCTATCTCTACTGCTGTAAGTCTAGTTCTAGTTCAAATAAGCCCATAGTGGTTATAATCAAATTAATTGTTCACCTACAGCCTCTAGCTCAAATGAACCTCTAGACAAAATACCTAGCTATAGTTGTTCATCATCAATTTCAATTTCAATTAAATCAAAAACTAGTAATTCTAGCCAAAATTCTTTAAAAGAATGTTCGAAGAGCTTAAGTAGTAAATGTAGTAGCCAATGCAATTGTTGTCAAAAAATCGAATTAACAAGTACTAATTCAACAGGAACAACAAGAACCGGCTCTGTTAATAGCTTTTCATTTATTCTAATAAAACAATTATACCATCAAGATGACGTCGATAATTAAATTCAAAATAAGTTTTTTTATACTCATATCTCTCATATTCAGCTTACAAGTTGTACCAGTAAATTTTGTAGTCGAGATTAACCTCATAAAATGAGATTAATTTAAAGTGTTTGTAACTGTAAAAAATGTTCATGTCGTATGAAACTTAAAATTGAGTGTGAGTATAACGGGAGTAATTCATTTCATAGATGTCGTTTCATAGAAATGATCATAGAAAATTTTTTATAGAATAATTGATTAATTGTTTTTTTTAAGTAGAAAAAAAATTTTTGTTTTGTAATTAAATACAATAATGTCAATTAAATTAAAAAATATTTTTTCTTTAAATTATATACAATTATGTCAATTTAATCTAACAGTGATAATTTTAATTTTTATTTCTAGAAATCTCAGATATATCATCTAAAGTTTTTAACAAATACATATCGCTATAACTTTGAATTATTTTAATTAACAATTCATCTTGCGACTGCTCTGACTTTTTTCTCCAAATGCTATCTCCAGACCTTAATTGTTTGTATGAAATTTCCATTGAATGTTGCTCTTCTCTAAATTTTTTTACTAAATCATTTACATCTGGATGGTCACAAATACTCTGAGCAAATTGTTTGTGGCAGCTTTCAAGGCTTTTATTAGTACGTGGTATTCCACTCAATGTTTGATCATGAACATTCCATAATTCACGTGGAAAACTCGGCACCTCTCTTAGTGAAGTGCTAACTTTGACAGGTAGTCCAATATAATATTTTTCAAAATAATCCAAAAATGGCTTAAAACTATCTCGAGTTTCTTTAACTATTTCTTTAAAAGCCTTAAATAAATGTTAAACTTTTAAAAATGGCAAGGACTTAATCCTTCGATAAGTTAATCTAATTAATGGGTCATCATAAAACACATTGATTAAACCTTTTAAAGAGACATTACGCCAAATAGATTGAGTATAATGGAAATAGCATCCACATATTTTACTTCAAAAAGATTTCCTAAACTATTAGCAATTGCCATCTCGAAATCAAAAATAAATCTATCAGGTGACTTCATTTGTTTAATCTCATTATTTACTAATCTAGTAAAAGGAACCTGCTGTTTGTTAGGTAATAAAGAATAAACAAGGGGTAAATTTTTACCTCCGATAGTTAACATTTATAGTTATGACTTGTTTGAAAATTAATGGGGCCACCTTGAAAGTACCATCCACATATAACACAGTACTTGGAATATACAAGATATACTTGGAATAGTTTTGCATGATGGGCGTTTAACAGTTCTACCTCGTCTTAACCTCAGTGGCGCGTGATCCTCAAAGCATGTATCTTTTAGCTTATTAACTATTAAATCCATTATAAAAATATAAATATTCAAATTTTAATTCTAGATTAAACTTGTAAAAATCTCTTTAAAAAAGTCTCTATGAAATTTCTCTATAAAAAAAGCTCTATGAAAAAATCTCTATAAAAAAAAATACTATGAAAATACTCTATGAAAAAATATTCTATGAAAAAAATTTTCTATGAAATAATTATCTATGAAATGATGTAGCTATGAAAATTGTCTTTTTCTATGAAAAACTCATCTATGAAACGATATAAAACCAGTATAACAATGAATATTATTTTTACAAAAAGTCTACAAATAAAGGTAAAATTATAAATTATCAATTAAATTTATATTATAATTTGCATAATAAAATAATTTCAAGGTAAATTGCACAAAATTCGTAAGATACGTGGATCATTGTGCTTTTAAGCGTTTTATTATTAGCATGTTAAAAACTGATATCTCGATTCCAGCAAAATAAATTCATATTAGAATTTTACTACAGCCTGAATTGGGACATTTAACGCGTCCTAAATTAAAACAAGTACGGAATAAAGTAAATAATCACCGAATGAATTCAGGAGGTTCAAATTCTATTTCTGCAGTCAAAGATTTCGTAACACAAAATTTATACAAAGAGGGGATCGAGGAAAAATCAGATTGAAAATCGCTTTCCATTAATTGTTTTTGGTAAAAATGACATGAATCAAAAGTTACATGTTTTGGCATTTTCTATTACTAGCCATCAACAAGAGGAAGATTTTATTTTTTTTTATTCGTTCGCTACAAAAAATGGCAGATTTTTTAGAAAAAGACTTTTATCCAAATTATATTGTCTAAGATGCTTGTAATGCCTCTAGAAACGCAGCAATTAAGTGCTTACCT
Source organism: Brachionus calyciflorus (assembly GCA_002922825.1). Classification (NCBI taxonomy): domain Eukaryota; kingdom Metazoa; phylum Rotifera; class Eurotatoria; order Ploima; family Brachionidae; genus Brachionus; species Brachionus calyciflorus. The sequence continues at coordinate 2,555,684 of NTPY01000526.1, read as the reverse complement.
GATAAAAATATTCTAATGTGTTACTTTCATGTACATTATAGTTATTGAATTTCAAGAAAAAATAAACTAGACGTACCAAACGAACAACAACATTTAATATTTAAACGTTTTATTCATCGTTTGCATAAACGTTATATTCATCTCCTCGTGGCTATGCGTGTACAAATTCACTTCTAGAATCTTTTAAAAAGAATTGTTTAAAAGAAAGATCAGTTTGTTAACAAGCCGAAAAAAGGTAGAACTAAAAATTCAGAGAAGTGGTACGTGAGGTAATAAATCAATAATAGTAATTTATCATATAGCTTTGAAATTTTAGATTTTAGACAAATTTAGTATTTAACTATTTATTCAATAAATTTTGTGCTGAAAAGATTTTTTTGTCTTTAATTTTTGTGTTTTTTGTGTTCAATGGTTTATTTGGAAAAAATTTTTTGTGTTAAAAAGTTTTTTTTTTTATTTTTGAAAAATTTGTGCTGAGAAGATTCAATTTTGTGACGTTCAGTTTCAATTTGTGTTGAACAGATTTTTTATTGTGTTAAATAGGTAGACCCCAAAATTATTAACTTTTTAATCGTAAAAAGTTTAACCGATCTGCCTAATTTGCCAATTAATCTATCAACAGTATGTTATTTATGCAATAACAGATCTTAAATTGTAAAAATTTAACGGATAAACAACAATATTGACTATCCACTTCAAGGAGCTTTTTCTTAGAATTAAAAAAGTAATTTTAAGAACCGATGAAGAAAGTTTAGAGAGTCGACCTTCTTTAATAAATGATGGTTAAATAGATTCTTTCAATCAAAAAGCAGAATTTTGTGGTTAAAGTGGCGATTTCGCCAACCAAATCGAATTTACATTCTCATTATATTATAAGATATTTTCATTTCGTTTTTTTAAAAGCATACTAGTATGACCCAACCAACTTATATCAAATTATGGTATTTCTGACTACATAAAACTTTGTTTGAATAATTTGAGGTACAAATACTAAAATTTCTTTTTTATCTAATCAAATAACGTATTGTCTCGATTTTAAGAACATGTCACTATAATTATAGTGACATGTTCTTAATTATCGAACACTGGATTTCAAAACTCTATAAGGACATGTCACTAATAACGAAAATGGGTAAAAAATCAGGCTTTTTTGAAATTTTAGTTTCGCAATTAGTGACATGCCATAAACGATTAGTGACATGCCATTAACGATTAGTGACATGTCATTAACGATTAGTGACATGTCGTTAATGATCAATGATATGTCAAAAAACTAGGAAAGTAGTGGAAATAAAAAATTTTTTTTTTTTTTAAACTTAGAAGATGTGAAATTTTTAATATATGATAGTCATTACTTAAATTATCTTAATCTTTACTTAAAAAAATAATATACTTTTTAAAAAAGAAAATTACGACTTGTTGTATTTTATTTTATAAATATCTAAATCAAAGTTAAGAATATAGACTAAAAAAGAAATAACATTAAAAAAATGCTCTCAAATTGTTAAAAAAAGGGTTAAAAGAAATTAAAAAAATACTTAAAGGTACTTGTCCATTCGGAACAGCTTTGAAGTTTCAGATATAAAGTAAAGATTAAGATAATTTAAGTAATGACTATCATATATTAAAAATTTCACATCTTCTAAGTTTAAAAAAAATAAAAATTTTTTATATCCACTACTTTCCTAGTTTTTTGACATATAATTGATCATTAACGACATGTCACTAATCGTTAATGACATGTCACTAATCGTTAATGGCATGTCACTAATTGCGAAACTAAAATTTCAAAAAAACTTCATTTTTTACCCATTTTCGTTATTAGTGACATGTCCTTATAGCGTTTTGAAATCCAGTGTTCGATAATTAAGAACATGTCACTAATACCGAGTACTCGTAATTAGTGACATGTTCTTAAAATCGAGACAATACGTTACTTGTATTTTTTTATTTTTTACTTTTTTCTAATTTTTTAAATTTACTTCTCCTTAAAGGAGGTTAATTCAATAAATAATAAGACACTAATAATATAATTATTTGTTTTTCAGTTTCTATTTACAAATAAATAAAAATATAAAAAATTTTTTTGTATTCTAAAAAACGAATAAATAAGATTCAAATACAAATTTTTCATTTTTTTCCGTTTTTCTGTATTTTTTCTGCATAATCTAGCAAGGTAAGTTATTAAAAATATCTGAGGGTAGTGATTGGCTAACTGAGATACCAGTTGTTTGAGAGTTTTTTAAAATTTAATTTTTTAATTCTTAAATTATTTAAGTTTAAAAACTATTTTTAAAATTAACCCATGCATTTTTTTTATTATCAAAAATCATCTTAAAATTGCGTCTTTGGAACTTAATTTTCTTCAATTCTAACAATTATCTAAAAAAGCGATCTTTAGATAAAAGTTAAATGTTTAAGAAAAAATGCTTATTCAAAAATAATTTAATTTAAAAAAGAAAAAACAATTTAAAACAAAAGTTTAATAAAATAAAATATTAAATTTTAAAAAATGAAATATTTTTTTCCAAGCTTAATCATCGTTGCTATAAGCCTGCACTTTTCTCTAGGAGAATTTTTAAATGGTTTTACTGAAGAGGAAGAGGATGGTACATGCCAAAAACCTTTTAGTTTATTCAAATTTAGAGAACCATTATCCAATGATTTGTTGAATTTTACAGTAACGGCTAATCTTACATTAGCCAAGTCTTACATTCATGGATGTTATGGAGACAGTTTATTCGACAAACCTTACTTAGGAAAAGTATTCCAATTTGAAATTAAAATTCCTATGTATATTCAATATAAGATAACTGACAAAAGCGATTTTTTAATTTATGTCTTAATAACTGACTCAAAATGTGATAAACGTTATGAATGCTTAACAATAAGAGATGATGATGATGATAATAATGAAGTGAATTATTTAGGACCTGGAATTTATAACATTATTCTTATCACAAGTTTTAGAGAAAATCCCTTGTACGATGATGAAGCTTTATCAGAAACTATTGGATTAAATTTAAGTTTTTTACAAGAACCAAATTTGGATGGCTCATTTAAAAACCCCAAACCAATATTAGTTTTTAAATTAAATGATAACTTTACAACTGATTTGGCTAAAAATTCCTATCATACAAAATTGAATTGCTCATTAGAAAGATCTCCAAGTGTAGTTTATTCATTCAGTATTCAAAATGAAACTGAAATGATCGTCGATATAAAATTATATTCATTAAATAGACTTAATAAATTAGATACTGTTTTAGGACTTACTGATGCCAATGGCGTTCAAATAGAAAATTGGTGCAATGACGATTCATCTTCAATTGGTGGCTTATCTTCTCATCTAAATGGCGTATTAACTTCTGGAGATTATAGATTAATAGCATCTGGTTATGACAGTCAAACGTTTGGTCAGATTGAACTAGAAATTTCGAGAAAAATAAATAAAATGGGATCAATAGGACCGATTGTTTTAAATGAAACTAAAAGAGAAAAATTCAATGGTACATTTATAGAAAATTACTTTTTAATTGAATTTCAATGTTCTTCATATGTCGTTTTTCGTTATGTAGTAATACCTTTAACCGTGTCAAATGGCTTAAAAATGAACGGTCATATAAAAGCTTATGGTGCAAATAAAAAAAACAAACTAGATACTATTTTAGAATTAAGGGATGATGATTTAAATATAATTCCGAATGAAAATTTTTGTAATGACGATTCATCGCATGTCGGTGGGTTATCGTCATTTTTAAATGTATCTTTATCTAGCGGTAACTATAAATTAGTTTTGGGTCACATCGGTTACAAACGTCCTGAAGCTTTTACGATTGAATTTGATCTTAGAAATGATCAATTTTTTTAAGATCAATAATTTTTTTTGTATTGGGTAGTGTTGAAGTCGAATCAGAATTTGAAGCCAATTTCTTTATTTAAATTTGAAAAAAATTTGATTTAAAAATCAATTATTAAATATTATTATTTTATAATCAATTTTCGAATAAATTTGAATTTGCATTAGAAATCTTAAAATTAAAATAGCTTTATAAAAAATGGTTTCGATTTTGAACAATTTGTTTAATGAAAACCAAAATAAACGCTATTAAAGTTTCAAAAAAACTAAATTTTTAATCA
>NTPY01000526.1:2529321-2549844 GCA_002922825.1 Brachionus calyciflorus | reverse complement strand
TATAACTTATTAAATTTTCAAAAATTTATTTTATATTAATTTTTTTTTTTTTTTTTTTACATAGAAGACACAAACAACGAATTTTTTTCTAAACTTTTTTTGACCCTAATTATGTTTGAAATATTTTTAGACTAAAAAATATTTAATTTATCGATTATTCAATATTTTTTAGCCTATCAAAGATGCTATTTTCGCCACTTTAAAGGCCCATAGCTTCTTATAAGATCATCGGTGCAACTAAAAATTATTATATTCGTGATCAGCTCGTTAATATCTACAAGCTGATATATAATTTGACCGTTTTTTCTTTTGGGGGAGATACTATAGTGTAACCAAAAAATGAAATAATTTTGAAAACGCAATTAAAATTGCACCTTTTTGTATTGCAATTTTTTGCAGACTATGAAACTAGGTGCAGAAAGTATTAAAAATTTTAACTTTCCATCAAAAGAGGATTAAAATCATTAATTGTAGATCAGGCTTAATATACGATGTTACATCAAAGCTTTTTGATGTTAATTTTTGATTTTACAATTTTTTGCAGACTATTTATTTATTTAAGTATACTTTAAGTCACATTGACAGATAAAAAAAAAAATAAATAAAAAAGACTTTTGCCATTAAAAATAAGTACATACAAATTATCATTAGTTTATAAAAAGACATTAAAACATAATTTAATGAAAAAAAAAATAATTAAAATCATTTAACATTGAAGCCGATTTTTAACAAATCGTTTAGCATTTTGTATAGATGAAAAAATTCATGATTGTTTTCAAAACAGCATGCAATGCTAGATATATCGAAATTTACTGAATCTACAAGACCCAAATTAGAACATTTAAAACTGAACGCAATTAACTTTTTTTTAAAATTGGTGTAATAGTCCAAACAATCAATAGATAAACGATTCTCTAAACGTTTAAGTTGGGCACCGAACGATGTATTTTTTTTGATATTTTCTACTCCACTCTGACGCATAAAATAAAAAACTTCTTTACATATCGGACTTCTCATCAATTGTTCTAAAAAAGAAATCTCATGACTCAATATTACGTGTGAATTAAAAATTATTACTTTTATGCTTAAGATTTTGTATATTTTATTTATTTTATGTCAAAAATACTTAGTTTTATGCTTAAAAATTTATTTTAAACTAATGATGCAAATTTTTATTTGTTTTTGCACAAAATAATTAAAAGCATTTTTAATTTTAAAATTTTCCTTATAAATAAAGAAATTGCGCCCCATTTTAATAGTAGCGAAGAAGCTTAAATTAAAATGAATTTTTCATTATCGCGATTATCTAATCCATGATTTTAACTTTTGATTTTTTAATAATCTTCAATAATTTTAAAAATCTCTTTATTTGATGGTTATCCTTGGTTTTTAAGGTATATAAAGAATATTTTTGTCATTAGACGGTCAAATATTCAATCGCTTTGATTAGAGGTGAAGTCGGGAAACGAAATATTTTTTTCTTATTCAAAATTCAAAAATTGAATAACTAACTCAACTTCAAAATAATAATTTTAAAATATAAATAATAATTTAAAGCGGAAAATAAAATTTCTTTGCGAAAGGTAATAATTTTTGGCAGTAAAATAAATAAAGAAAATAATAAAATTTGCCAACACAAAGCAATTTAATTAATTAGCAAAAAAATAAATTTTTGGACAGTGAACTAATAATTCTTAATATTCAGGTAAATAATAGCCAAATCTCATTAACCGATTCAGTTTTAAGAGTTTCGTATAAAGGGCTGATGTGGGTAAATTTTTTAGGACCAATAATTCTTTTAAGGAGCAAATTTTGACGTGTTTCTAATTCATTTAAAAGACTACTCGGAATAAGAGTATTGTCTAGAAAATGTTTGATTTACAATATTAATTAAATAAAAATCCAATCAAGTAAGGATTCAAGAACTTAGGCTTTTTCCAAGACCATAAAGAGAAAAAAAACTCCCTTCAACTTTTTTCCATTTTTCTTCAATAAAATTTGAAATAAATAAACTAGATCCAATTGGAAGACCCAAATATTCAAAACTTGGACTATTGTATTTTTTAAGATAATTTAAATTTAAGAATTTTTTTTTCATTATCATAAGAAAATTTCCTAACCAAATTTTTAAATTCTTTTTTTTTCAAATTAATTTCTTTCCTAATTGAGGTATCCTTGAAATCCGTACTCCTAAAAGCAGAATATAACTGATTAATTTATTCAGACAAGGCATTTATTTCCAAATTATTATTATAATTAGTATTAAATACCGTTTTTTTGATTTTTTACATATTTTTTCAGCTTCTCTAGCTGATTTTAATAATATTCGAGCTAAATTTTCACATATTTCATCAATTAAACTAGTACATTCACTCATATTATTGTAGAAATCGAACTTTTGGAATTAATAAGTCTAAATTTTTATTTAAAAAATTTTGATATATCTTAACAAAATCTTGGTCTTTCCAATCAAATTACCCTAGTTGACAACACTCTAAAAGTTAGCCGAACTCAAAATTTCAAATTGTTAGGATGCATAATTGATGAAAATTTGACTTTTACCGATCACGTTGCTAATATCCGTTTGAAAGTAAATAAAAAACTATATTCAGTAAAAAATTTTTTTTATCTAGCAACATCTGTTAAACTTCAATTTTTCAAAACGTTTATTTTACCCTATTTTGATTATTGCTTGTCACTGGTAATAAATATGTCAAAACCAATCATTCGAAAACTATCGAATAACTCTCATGGTGAAAAAACTTTTGAAAACAATCTCAATAAATGATAAAGAATCCTACCTCGTCTCAAATCAATTAGTAACTTTATAATCAATAACAGTGATGAATTTTTAGACAATTTTTTAATGAATTTTCAAAAATTTAATGTAAAAATTATTTTATATACTTATTTTAAAAATTTTGAAAATTCAAGTAAAACTAATAACTTAAAGAAAGATAAATAATATTAATTTGTATTTTTCAGTTTATGTATTTTCTTATTTATCCTAATTCAGTGCAAGACTTTCTTGAATACTGGGCACTAGCCTGTTGAATTTTGTAATTAAACAAAAAATAAAAAAAATAAAATCATAATAATGAAAATCTACTATGAAACCAGTAAATTTTTTGACATTTTACAATTACAAAATATTCAAATTCTTATAAAATGTAAAAAAAAAAAAACTCACAATATTTTCAACTCGATCGAATGGTCAAAAATTCTAAAAAAATTGGTTGACTCAAGTCGAAAAAATTCCCAACAATAGTTCAAGGTAAAAAAAACAAAATTATTGGTCATAACTTTTTTTTTCGTTTTAATGAGTTAAAATCTAATATTTTAGTAATGTTAATTTCCGTTTTTTAGTAAAAATTTTAGTTAAAATTATTCCTTTTGAATAAACAGTTTTGGGTGTTTATTTCAAAAAAGTTTTTTATTTCTCGGGATAGAATATCAAAAAATAAGACTAATTCGATTATCCAAAATTCTTTTTTAGACAAAACAACTTTTCATTTTGCAAACACTTTTCATTTAATAAGAGTTTGAATATTTAAAAAATGTGAAAAAATTCACAATGCCCCATTTGACGTATTTTCTTGATGTTACACTAATGTGAGGCGATCATACTACAGTACAATCCAAAACAAAGTTAACGACCTGTTTAAACACTGTTTATACAAAACATACACAAAACAAAACCAAAGCAGAAACAAAACCAAACCGAACAGAAACATTTTAAAATGGTTTGGTGTTGGTTTTGTGTTGATTTTGTTTCTGTTCTGTGTTGTTTTTGTTTCGGTTCTGTGTCGGTTTTGTGTATGCTCTGTTTAAACATTGTTTATGTTTTCGTTAACTTTGTTTCGGATTGTACTGTAATGTCAAAGTAGTTTTAACATTAAAAACTGGTTACATCACACCAATTTTCTATCAACTGGGAGTCCATTTTGATAACTATTTAGCTGCGTCTTACTCCTTTTCAAAGCGACCTAATTCGTCTATGTGTTATTTTTAATTTTTAAAAATTTTTTAAATCAAAATAAATTGAGTGTAAAAAGTAAGGTCGTTTTGCTCCATGTTTCTGTGTCGATCAAAGCATTCTGATGTTTAATTGATAATAATAATTTGCAGTTTTATTTTTAAAACTTATTACTGGACCGTAGTGTCCACAATTTTTTGATTAGACAATGTTTTATTCCGATTTCTTAAAAATGCTTTTTAAACTTAAATTTTGGCTTTTTTTTTTACAAAGTTTCTGGTTATTATGACTTATATCTATTTTTTTTATAGTTTCCATGCAAAAAATTAAGTTTTTAGTTAAAGTTGAAACATCATATACAAAGCTTCGCTTTGAATTATGATAAGATAAAACATCATCTTTTCATGAGTCTGACTAGCGCAGGTCATGAATCAAATAGCTGGATTTTATGATGCAAGAGTTGAAGAGAATTTTGAAAAGTTTTGCTACAAACCCTTGGAGCTATGTAAGGGATTTCAATCAACAAGACAAATCCAAGTCGAAAAATTTCTTGATGAAATTGATTTAAATATACAAATTCAAAGAATTAGCAATATATTATTATTGAAAGCAGTCTGGGAGAAAACAAGAAAGATTGAAAAATGTGTGAAAAAAAAGATAATTCAAGAGCAAGTATCAAAAAATTTAGTTAAATCTCGCAAGGGAGATTGAGAAAGAAACAAAAGATAGACGAGTCCATCTTAATTAAAAAGGATTCTCAGTCTAGTGCATACCAAACCGATTCCTGAATGGTTTTCAGACCATCAAGATGGTTTATTACCAAAAATTGAAATAAAAATTGCAAGGGTTTAATTTTTTTGAATTTTTTTTTAAATAAAAGTTTTAGGTTTTCTAGCCACAGCAACATCCAACTTATCTTATTGTTGCGGAAAATAAACACTACAATCTATGTTTAAAAACGTGGTGTGGTGGAAACCGAGAGTTGTTCGAAATTCGAACAAAAAATCTATTTCAAACTTTAAATAAGAGGGTTTCCTGTAAATAAATCTAAAATTTTTAAAACTTATTTCTATTAGACCATCCATTTATTTAATTAAAAGTTTTAGGGAAATACTAGCTTCTAAAATCAAATTCAACTGTAAACGGCTCAAGTCTTTTTTTTCCGATGTGACCCAAAACTAATTTATATTTACCGCTAGATAAAGATACTTTTAAAAATGACGATAATCCACCCACATTTGGTGAATCGTCGTTACAAAAATTTTGATTCGGAATTATCTGAAAATAATCGTCTCTAATTTCTAAAATAGTATCTAATTTGTTTTTTTTAATGGCTCCATAAGCTGTTATATAACCACTTATATTAGTCTCTTCTTCTGACACTATTAAAGGTATTACTACATACTGAAAAATGGTGTCTGAAAAGCACTCACATTTAATTGGATAGTTATTTTCTATAAATGAGCCGTTGAATTTTTCGTTTAATGTTTTATTCAAAATAATCGGCCCTATTGATCCTATTTTATGGTATATCCTTTGAAATTCTAAAATAAAGTCTCCGATCGTTTCTGAGTCATAACCAGCTGCTATTAATCTGTATTCTCCGGGAGTTAATACGCCATTAAGATGAGAAGATAAACCTGTAAAAATTGAATAATCGTCATTACACCAATTTTCTATAGGCACGCCCTTTGCATCAGTTAGCCCTAAAACAGTGTCTAATTTATTAAGTCTATCTGATGAATACAAATTTATATCTACAATCATTTCAGTATCATTTTGAATAATGAATGAATAAACTTCACTAGGAGATTTTTCACTAGAACAATTCAATTTTGTATGATAGGAACTTTTGGTCAATTCAATTGAAATTTCTTGAAATTCTTTAAAAATAGATTTTGGATTTCTAAATGATCCATAGAATATTGGATCTTGTGTGAAACTAAGATTCAATTCTATTTTTCCCGATGTTTTTAAAACATTTTCAAAATTATTTTTATTATTAATTGAATTTTTTTTATGACTCTTGCTAAGAATTAAATTATAAATTCCTGGTTCTAAATATATATTTTTATTTGTATGACTCTCTAGTCTAAAACTTTGAAACACTTCATTGCATTTTGAATCAGTGATTGATACATATGTTAAATAACTGCTTATATTAGTTAGCTTGAATTCAATATACATAGGATTCTTAATTTCAAATATGAATACTTTTCTATTGGTTACTGTTAGATTTGCCGTTATTACAAAGTTTTTTAAATCTTCCGATAATGGTTCTTCAGTTTGAAACAAACTTAAAGGCTTTTGACATGTGTCATCTTTTTCATCCAAATCATCAACAAACTCTTCTAGAGAATGTTGCAAGCTTAAAGCAAAGATGACTAAGCTTAGCAGAAAATATTTAGAATATTTCATTTTTAAAAATTTTTGAATGATTTTAATTTAAGAAAAAATCCCTTATAAATATTGAACATTCAAAATGATAAAAAATCATAATCTTCGATTAAACATTTTAATTTTTCTAAGTGTTTTTTCAAAATTGTTAAATAATTTTATAATAAGCAATTTTTCAACATTAAACACTTATCTGAACTTATTATTTTTGATATAATAAAAAGTTAAATAACAAATCGCTTTAGGTATGCAATTTATATGTTTTGCCTCTCCAAAAATAAGTCCCACAAATCATTTTTATAAGTTTTTAATTTTAAAAATTTGAACAAATCCTCTTTGCGTAATTATTTTTTTCTAGGGTTTAAATTGCTACATTTTGTAACATTTTTGTTACATCCAAAAATAAACAAATAAAAATAAATTTTTAAATTGAACTTTTGATTCCAGAACTGGCTTAACTTGTTGAATTAATTTGGTTTAACAAGTATTCTGTTCTCATTAAAATGGTGTTATAATGTTTTTACTAAATAGATTTGATTTAAGTGGTGTTCAAATTCATCGACAGGGGCTTTTTTTTTTCATATCAAAACAAACTTAACATTAAGCATTGCCTTGTTCCTAATATTTACTAAAAATTTTAAAACCATTTGCGGCTTCAGCCAACGTTAATTTTTTAAAACTTACTTTTTCTTGTACTTTTTCAAATGGTAAGTTTTTTTTTCAATTAGATTTTTTTGATGTAGAATTTTACTCATAATAGAACAGAGGATTGATTTTCTAAACAAATTTTGTTGAAAATCAAGCTTGGATTAATCCGTTACTTAAATTCGGAGTTCAAAGATGTCTATCTTTTTTTATTAAACCATAAATTTTTTCACTATATATTTGATATGGAAAATGGCTAAAAAGTTTTAGCTGTACCAACTCCCAAAATTCTATTAATAATAGTCGAAACTTTAGTGTAAAAGACGCATTAGAAAATAGAGATTCAAATTAAAATGGAAAAATGTTTTAAAGTACTAAAGTTTTAATACGGCTATTGAACTTGACTTTAAATCGATTAGGGATTAAATTGCCTCAGAGGACAAATAAATAATAAAGATAATTAAATTATAAATCTTTATTTAATAATATAATAATAATGGCCGCTTCTAGCCTTATATAGAAAATAATAAGTGAGCTCTCAAAATAATAATAAAGAGATAAATGAATTAAAATAAAATAAACACTGTGATTTTATACTTTAAATCTAAACAGTTATAGACTGGTTAGCTAAAAAGTATAAACACAGCTAAATTAAATACATTTATGAAGAGTAGTTGAAGTCATAGATGAGGACTACAACAAATGGAAGTAATTAGTCAAATTCTAATAGATTCTAATAGATAAATTGGCAAAAAAATCAAACAATAGAAAAATTTCTCAGCTTTTTAAAAAATATTTTTAAACAACTTAATTGATTCTTAAAAATTGCGAAAAGAGAATTGCGATAACTTTTTGCTTTTCCAAGGATTCCAAAAATAAAAAATTAAACCAAAATATTTATTTAAAAAAATCAATAAAAATTAAATAAAAAAATTTTTTTTTATTCTCTCATTTTTTGTTTTTAATAAAAAATATACAATTTTGTTTCAACATCAAATGTGATCACTAATTTACATTATGTATTATTTGATCATTTTGATAATCATTATCATTCATGTTCAAAGGACTTATATTCGAATATTTACTTGACAATTGTGCGTGATTTTCCAAATAACGCCCAAGTATATCGGCATCACATGGACACTCAAAATGAACACAATGAAATACTTCATTAGCTGTATTATGCGTTCCCGTTATTCTTATAAACGAAACAGCACGCTGTGGAAAAACAATTATTTGCCACGAACGACACGACTCATTTCTCTTATCAGCCACCATAGTCCAATTACATTGATCCAATGATGTCTCAATACAATAACTATAAGATCGTTTATCACAATCCCACAAAAGCAATCTCATTGAACCAATCATAAAAGGCTGTGCTAATTGTATCAATATACACCCACTACCCAATTGATGACAAGTATATCCAGAATCCCAATCATAATTTTTATAATCACCATTAATAAGTGCATTTTTAGTTCTACTAACTCCCTCTAAAACAAACGCTGACTGTCCTATACTAGCCACATTATAATACGGTAGAATAATTTGATTAATTATGTCATACTTTTCAGTTGTATATCGTATCTCTAATGATACTAAATGAAATATACGATTGGCCGTATTGCGTACACCGACTATTTTAACATATCTAGCAACAACTGGTTTAAAAAATAAATTCTGCCATGAGCGACACATATAGTCCGAATAGTCTATAACTCTAATCCAGTCTTTTTCATTCATACTAACCTCTATATAATAGGAATAAGATCTCGTGTCTTTATCCCATAAAAGTAATTTTATATGATTGAAAATAGTCGAATTACCAAGTCGAATAACAATACAATTTTGTGTTGAACTACATGAATTTAAATTAGATGGTGATGTGGATAAAGGTGATGATGATAAAGATGAATTTGTTGTTGTGGTAGAGTCATCAATAGGATGATATGTAAAACCTCTATCAAAATCATAATTTATAACATCACCGTCTAATAAAGCTGCTTTAAATTCACCTTTTAAAACAACGGCTTGATATCGAGCCGTAGCTACATTCTCATTCGGATACAAAACACCTCTATAATTTAAAATAGTTTCATTTGATTCGTGTTTAAGTTTAATAGCATCTAAAATAACATCGGAATCGATCAATTTCGATAGGCGAACTTGATTTAATAATTCTTCTAATTTCATTAAAGCTAATCTTATCTTTGATATTAATTCTAATTTAGGCTCATTGAGACACTTGTGCATTTCATGCCAATCTTTAACAACATTAAATATATCAATCTCGGGCGCACAAAACGAATCACGTTCAATTATACTAGCTAGACTATCACTTGACAATTGTAATAAAAGATTTTGTTTAATTAATTCAATACAATTACGGTCTATATAACGTGAACATGTTTCTCTAAGTGAGCCCAGTTGATACAACGAAGCAATGTCATAAATAGAGCATACATTTTTAACATCTAAAATAGACTCTAAATAATCTGATATGGACTTTTGTAAATCGATAAAACCATATTGATGAACTAGACTCAAGAGATCGATGAGTAAATCTTCTCTCTCATTTTTGAGATTTATTTTTCCTTTATAGATGTATTGTAGTAGAAGTTTAAAGGCATTTGGTTTGGCTTCTTTAATATGTATACAATTGCTATTTGTTTCACACATGCCACTTGAGAATAAAAGAGCTCGAAAATATTCGGATCGAGCGGCTAGTATTATTTTATGCGCGTTGAATTCGATATTATCAACTATTAATTTTACATCACAATAATCTGTATTTAAAAATAAATTACCAATGTCTGTTGATAGTTGTTTGACATGATTTATTTCGGAGATTATGTGATTTGAATTGTTTGAATTAGATGAATTGAATAGAGTGTTTTGTTGTTGATGTGAATCTAGGATAATAATTTGTTGATTTTGGTTAAAGTTAAGGCTACTACTTGGTGTCGATTGTTGTTGTTGTTGTTGTTGCTCATGACGTGGGCTATTTATAAACATTTCATTTAGGCTTTGCATTTTAGCATTATTATTAAATGGAGTATTTTTTTTTTTATAAAATAATCAAAATTACTAAAAATGTTTTTATTTTTTTTTAGTTTGAAATTAATAAAGAATTTCTAATTGCAAATTATAATAATTTTTTCTAAGTCTTAATTTAATATTCATATTTTTTTATATATAAATAGATTAAGAGATGTATGAGTACTATATATATATTTATATTTAAGGATCTTTATCTTTCTACGAAGTAAAAACAAAAAAAGCGTGTGTTTGTCAAAATGTCTTTTTGTTGTTGTTTTTACAAATTACGTATTTCTGTGCGTAATACCAATTTAAAAAGTTCAAGTTAGTGTTGGGCATTCTTTTTCCAAACGACTTGGGTCGACTTGAAATTTTTGAAATTAAAAAGATTTAAGTTTTAAAAGTTAAATTAATAATCATTAATTATTCACACAGAATTATTAAGATTGTACAATTAAGTGCATTTTTGTTTTTTATCATCGACACATGGGCATCTCTTCGTTTACATTCAGATCTAATGCGGTCTTCTGAAACTAAAAATTGTCCAAGCAATTGAGCAAGCTCACCTGAACGGCTTGCAGTGGCGTTATATTCCACATTTTCTTTATTTCCATTATCTGAATCGGGCTATTCGTCAGTGTCTTGATCACTTGATTCTTCTTTTACGTTTTTGTCTTAATCATATGATGAAATGATTTTTGTCTTAATCAACTCCAACTCCAACTTTTTCTTTTTTTTTATACAGTCACGTCGCGTTAATCCGAACATTTGGGGAGTCAAAAATTTCTGTTCGGATTAAATATTTCGAATTAAAAAATTAATTATATTCATAATAATTTGCTTAAATTTTTTTTATTCCTGATAAAAACTACAAAAATTAATTTTATTGTAAGAAAAATAATACAAATAAAGAAATAATTAATTGAGCTTTGATTTATTTTTGACCTTTTGCTATTTATCTTATCTAATAGCTGCATGTTTTATATAAGAAAATGGAAAAAAATATCTTGGTTCGAATTAAAAAATAAAAAAATACATGGAACAGATATTAATCAGTTGATGCTGGGGAAATAAAATTTTGTTCGAATACCAAAATAATCCGAATTATTAGAACTTTTTAGTTCGATCAAAAAAATATATTTAACATTATTTAATATTGCAAATGGAGTAGGGAATATACAAAAAGTGTTCGAAACCTAAAAAGATCGGATAAATGAGGTCCGGATTAATGCGACGTGACTGTATTAATAATCAACATTGCAGCAATAAGTTTCATAATTTATTTTAATACAAAAATACTATTTGCCCATGGTTTAAAATTCTGATCTTTAAAATACTTTGATTTTAATACAATATTTGCTAAATTATTCATATTTTTATGACCAAAAATAAACATGCGCCTTTGTTTTTGATTTTTATATTTTTATTTATTTTTTAACGGAGAAAAAGTAGCCGTCACGAAAAAACTATAAGACTATTTGTTTCACAAATAATATGATCTTTTTTGAAAAAGAAAAAAGATAGGTGTAATAAAAAATTTAATTACAAGGAAAAGAAAAAAAAGGATTCTCGACAAGTCATAAGTAGAATATTCAAAATTTGAGAATCGTTCGGTTTTGTCAATTATCTGATTTCTAATACACTACAGACCCTTTTAGCAGCTCATTAAATTCTACAAAAATCATATTGGATCTAATTTATTTATTTGCTAATGCTGAGGCCGAATTTCGATCACTAACGCAACGTCCCGTAAAATAAGGTGACGTTATTTGAATATAAAAGTCAATTTTTTTTTTTTTTTAGAAAATATCAATAAAATAATTTAAATTTAAAAATACTTAAAATAAGAAAGAATTAGCTCTAGTGACAAAAATATGATCTAGGATAAATCAAAAAAAAAGAAAAAATTTAGTTGTTAGTTTTTCGTTCTTTGTGGAAATTCAAAGATATCATTATAAAACTTTTAACATTTTGTTTAGATTTTTAATATCCTATCAACAAGCATATTCAGCATGTCCTTGGTTGTCTTATGGTTTTGTGTAGTGTTGGGAGTCGACTGAAGTCGACTGCCTTTTTTTTTCAAGTCGACTCCAGTCGACTGACTTTTTTTTCAAGTCGACTCCAGTCGACTGAGTTTTGTTAACAAGTCGACTGGCTTTTTTTACCAGTCGACTGACTTTTTTCTTAAGTCGACTGGAGTTGACTTGAAATTTTTAAGATTTAATAAAATGATTAGGACGATTAATTCTACTAAAAATATGATTTATTTTGAAAAAGAAAATGGTATCTTTAATAGAAAATTCTTATAGTAAAAATTGAATTTTTGTAAAAAAAGCTGATTTTTGGCTGCAATTATTGAATTATACCAACGTTATAGGTCTAAATGACTTTTGATTCTTGTTACTGCAGTGCTCCCGAATTAACGTCGTACCCGTGCCCGTACTCCATTCATTTTTGCTAGAGTACGCGTACGGGTACGACGTTAATTCGATAGCAGCGCAGTAAGTAGACTCAAGTCGACTTAAGAAAAAAGTCAGTCGACTGGAGTCGACTTGAAAAAAAAGCCTTTTACATACCAAAACGCTCAGCTCACTGGGCTTAACAAGAATCAAAAGTCATTTAGACCTATAACGTTGGTATAATTCAATAATTGCAGCCAAAAATCAGCTTTTTTTACAAAAATTCAATTTTTACTATAAGAATTTTCTATTAAAGATACCATTTTCTTTTTCAAAATAAATCATATTTTTAGTAGAATTAATCGTCCTAATCATTTTATTAAATCTTAAAAATTTCAAGTCGACTCCAGTCGACTTAAGAAAAAATGGCCAACACTAGTTTTGTGAGTTTGAATCCACTACGTACATCAAATCTGTTTTTATCATTTTGACCGAGTCTCTTATTTCAATAAACTGATTCTTATGGTTTAAATTTAACGTCTTAAGACCAGTTAATCTTTTATCATATTCTCTAACCTTGGTTTCTATTACTGTACAAATTATTTCGTGTACTAAATCCATTGGTTCGCTAGCTTTAGAGCTTGGAGTTCTTGAATTTTTTTCATCAGAAATATTTTTCGGTTTATTAATTTGCTCTAATTTAACTCTTGGATTCGTTTTTTCACATGACGTGCTTTTTTCGATTATACGGGTCTTTAAAGGTATCATGATATCAGTGGTGTCATGTTTAACTATTTCATTTAAATTATTAATCATCGGTGTCGTTATTAGTTGATCTAGCTTTCGTTGGTTAGTTTCGATGCGGTCTTGTATCTTTTTTGTCCATTTTTCTTGTTTTTTAATAGCGTTTAAATCGTTTTGAAGTTGAGTTTCGAGTTGTTTTTGGTCTTGTTTTTGTGATTTGTTCAAAGTTTTTGTCATTTTGTCGAATTTAGATCAAAATATAACGAGGAATCCGTAAATAAACAATTCAAAATTCCTAGTCTGATCCGATCGATGAGGTTAAGAACGACTTTAGACGCTAATCAAATGAAATTAAGAAATTTTGAAATTTATGCTAATTTTTTTTTAAAATTTTTCGATTTTTTTGGTCGTAATTACAAAAACATCATTTATATTTATCAATTTTTATCTCTCATCAACTTCAACATCCCCTACTGCTCAGCTGGGTTTGACAAGATTCAAAAGTCATTTAAACTCTTAAAGGTGACAAAATTCTAAAATTTAAGTCTTATTTTATCAGGTTAATTCATAAAAATTCATTTTTTGTAATTAAATTTTTTACTACACTTATCTTTTTATTTTTCAAAAAAGTTGATATTATTTGTAAAACAAATCGTCTTAATTAAGGTCAAAAAATTCAATTGATTTTCTGGCAGAAAAAAGGTTATTTTATTCAAAAAATCCGATTAAATATGAAAATTACAGTAAAAATTCAAATTTTTTTTAAGAGAAAAATTTTTTTCCCAAAAAATCGCTGCTTAACTTTGTTATGAAAATTCAACCCAAAAGGAATTTTACATTTATTTTGATTCATTGAGGGGCCTTGGCGTTTTAAAGTCATAAAGACTGTATTTTTTGAAAAATTGAGAACACAAATTTGAAAAAAAAAATGAGTCCAAAATGTTATTCTTGTAGAGCTTGATACAGGGTACCCTAACTTAAGGTGTTACTGACCCGTTCGGAGTCAAGGGAAGGTCCTGGTTTTGTTAAAAAATTAGGGTACTGGTTTTGTTAAAAAAAGCTAGTCCAAATTATGATCTCGGCAACCTTATTTTTTTTATTTCAAAAATTTCAAGTCGAAAACAGTCGACTTAAGAAAATAGTCGGTCGACTCCCAGGACTAGTTCAAGGTGTCATTTTGATATTTTAGAAAGGAATAGGCAAGTTTTAAAAGAAAGAGGCATTTGAGAGTCAGAAAAATTTAAAAAATAAAAATTTAAAATAATTTTTTTGACCCTGGAATGCTCCGTTTTTTTGAAAATTTGCCTAAAGTTCCTCAATATAGAAATAAAATTTAAACAAAATTTTTTATAATTCAAATAGCGCTCTTTTACTTTAAGAGCTAGATATTCATATATTAATATTCTAAGCTGCCAGTTACAGACCTGGTCCCTCAACCGGATACAAACAATTCTCATTTAATTCAAATATACCGAACCTTTTTTTTTAAGCTTAAGACGTGCGTTAAAGCCCTCTCGTAGTCCGGTTTCGAAGCAGTTTAAGGACGAATTAAGAACTAATAATTTAGAATCAGAATTAATCAAGAATAATTTTAAATTCTAAAAATTCAAGAAAAAAATTTTAATTTTTAAATGTTAAAAAAAAATTTATTTTTTAGCAAAAAAAAATTTGAATTAGTAGAATTGAGTCATTTTTTTTTTATTTAGAAAATTTTATTAAATCGGCTTATCAGTCAAATTGATCATAATTAAAAAAAAACATTATAGGGTTTTAATCAAATGAACAAACTCATGCCACCAAACATATTCCGATCCATTTAAACTCTTTTTTTTTTTTTTTTAAATTTATAAATAATAAAAATTTTAATTTAAAATTTTTGTAAAAAATTATTACTTGATATACACCAAGTATATTATTAAACAAATTATTCGATTGCTTCAATTTACTTGAATAATTCTTGATCAAAAAATTAACTATTAAAAATACTGTTCGAACATTTTGTACTTCATTAGCTTAAATTATTAAAAAATATTTATCAATTTTTAATTTTTTTTTTAACAATTTTTTCCTTACACAAATTAAGCATATTGACAATGGCACTAGTACAATCATTCACAACTCTTTCACTTTTATTTAAAATTTGAAGAAATTTTCTAAACAAAATTTCAACACACTGAACCATTTCTTCATTATCCGTATTTAAATTCTCTGTCTTGTACTCGAAAAATTTACTTGCTATCCAATAAAAAGAATTGCCTAACCATACGAGCACAATATTTTCATAATTAGCGCCAATTGAATTCATATCATCAATTTGTGATATTAAACAAAGACTACCATATAAAGTCGACGTATAAACACCCTTTTCTATTTTATTCAATTGAGGCACTGAACTAGCCAATAATAAATTCAAAATAGAATCACTTTGTTTATGACTACTTATAAAACTTTCTAATTCATTACACAAATTAACATGTGAATTAAATTTAGCCTTATTTTCAAAAAGATAAAATTCCCCGGTTTGATAATCACTATTACCATGAATTAATTCAAAACTAGAATAACCATTTATTAGATGTAACAAAAACATAAAATAATCATTTGGCTCACAATGTCCCATTTCTAATTTTTCTTTTAAAATAGACAATAATTGATTCAAATTGAATAAACTTAGGGTGTTACTAAGGACTAAAAATGCCAATTTAGTTATCAAATAACTGTTTATTCGAGGCAAACAATTAATTAACTCTATTAATTTTTTGCTATTTGTCTCATTTAACTCTTTAAAATCACATAAATTTAAAATATTTATGAATTCTTGTTCGAGTAAATTTTGAATTGACTTTTTCGAATTGGTTTTACGAATTGATAAATTTCGTATCCAATCTATTAAGGCCTCTACATTTCGTTCATACTTTTTCTCTTTTATATTTTGTATAAAAAATTTGATTAATTTTTTACAGAACAATTGGTATGAGGCATCAAATCTTTTATGTAAAAAAGTTCTTAGCTTTTGAATTAAGTTTTATAATTAATTTTTAAAATTACTGTATTAAATTATTATTTTCGAAGAATTGTTTCGAAAGAAATTCATAAACGTTCCATTTAGTATTTAAAGACTTTGAATTCGAGTCTAGAAAATTGATCAATGAGGTCAAAAATGGTTTGATAATTTCTTTAAAAACAAAAATTAATTTGAAATTATCAAAAAAAAAAAAAGTTTTTTTTTTTACTTGGATCTTTAAAATCTGAAAATATTCTTTTGCTTAATTTCAATATAATTTGAAGTTCGTTGTTGTTGGATATTTTGTTATTTTCTGAATTTGATGAGTCCAAAGAATTCAAGCAGTAGGTTAATATTTCAAGACATTTTTCTTCATTCATAGTCAATAGAGAACTTGAGCAAAATTTACATATTAACAAATTTAAACTTGTCGATGAAACCTCGAGAAAAAATTAAATTATAAAATTCAAGTTGAAAAATTTTCGAAATTAATTAATATTATTTACTTGGTGAGACCCATCACTTAAAAGCTTTTTATTATGTTCACTTTCTGGATCATAATTTTCAGCTAATATATACGGGAAATCAGCTAGAAATAAACCTTCAAAAAATGATTCGACATTCATTGATTTTGGTACCTTATATTAGATAAATAATCAAAGCATTACAATCAAAAATTTTAAATAAAATTAGAAAGTACGAAATTTTTTATCTCAAAGTCATCTGGCGACTAAGTCACACCGTCGGGACATTTTTTTTTTAAACCGATATATATACCGTGGTACAAATATGGAGTTTCGAATTTGTACCCAGTTATTTTCAGCTTCAAAAAAAAAGGAGGGGTCCGATTTTGGAATTTTTCGAATTTATACCGGTACTACTTTACGGTAAATAATTATTTTTTAAAAATGGTTTAACTTAATTCTTTAGGAAGCGCTTATCAAAAGTTGAAAAAGATTTCCATGTTATAAATAAAGTCAATTTGAAATACAATAAATACTAAGGCATTTTATTAAATTTTCACATTAAGATCTTACAAAATTTGCAATTTAATTACAGTATTAAATTAAAACTAACTATTATTAGTTTTTTGACTCTTATTTTCCTTTCCTTGGGAGAAAACAATCAATCAAACTAATATATTATTTGAAAACTTTTCCTCTCCTGAGAAAGAAAAGAAAGACGATCGTAAAAGTTAGTTTTAATAAGTACTGTATCATTTTTTTCTATTTTATGTTAAATTTTTGTTTTGTGTGCCAATATTAAAAACGTAACACGTTTCTTTGACTTTATAAAAATAATACTAAAATAATGAAAGAAAATCGGTTCGTTAATTTTTACTTAAAAAAAATTTATTTTCCAATGGAACTTTTTTACAGAGCTGACTTTATAGTGAGTAAGCTTGATTTAACAAGTATTCGGTTCTAGTTAGAATGATGTAATAATGTTTCTAAAAAGGCTTTTTTGAGGTGTTCAACAGGGACTTTTTTTTTCAAGTCAAAATAAACTTATATTTTCAGTTTCTGTCGATAAGCTAATGATGAAGAAAAAAAATTTTTCATATTTTTATGTAAAAAAGTTGTTAACCTTAAACGGAAATGATTAACCACTAAACATCCCAAGCCTGAGTGTGTAGCTAAGGTTTCTATAAAAGAATTCATAAGATTAACATGAAAAATTAAGTAATTTTAGCGATTTGAAGTTAGATATCAATACACCACATTCTGCTATAATTTACAGAAATTTACGTAAAATATCGAAAATTTGGTAAATTCCAATATATCTAAGCTTGTTTTTCAATATTTAACCTACCTTTATAAATTTATTCAGATCTTTAATACTAAGGTCTAAATTATCGATCATAATATTAAAAATATTCAAAACCAAATGCATTATACCGAGAGATTCCGAATTATCAATGCTATCTTAATAAATTAAAAAAAAATATTTTTAAAAATTTCCGTAAATAAAGATGACTTAAAAAACTTACTTTTATTTTCTGGTTTAGACTCGATCCAACATTCAATAAGTAAAGGAGCTACTATTTTCAAATAATGTTCATAAAATTCATCAAGATCAGTTATATCCTTTTTATTTGTTAATTTTTTGCTTATAGGTAAAGCTAAACGCTCACTATCATGTCGATAAGTATTCAAAATCCAATTATTAGTTTTTAATATATTAACTTGATGTTTACTTAAATCAATTTCTTTATAATCTTTGGAGATAATAGTCAAAATTTTTTGTAGTCTATTGAGCACATTATGTCGCCATGTTTGAGTTGATGTTAGTTTATAAGGATCATTTTTGAGAACTCTTTTCGAATCGTTTTTTACACTAGCCTTTGATATTTGCTCAATAAAATTATCAAATATTGAATAAGCACTTTTTTTGACTAATTCAGGTATATGCTCGATTAGAATATCGAGTAATTTAAGAGAGCTGTATTGAATGTTATCGGAGATATGTGTCATGGCACATGACAAATAAACAGTTATTAAATTAAAAAAAGGTTTGAGTAATTGATTGCTATTTTCTTTGAATATTGGTAGTAAAATTAACGTCTTAAAAAGTCCGATTGAATTTTCTCGGACTTTATACTCGCGATCGGAGAATAGAGGGCATAAATTCTCGAGTAGATTAGCAAACTCTAATCGGATTAAGTCATCATTTTGAAGGATCATTTCTTTGAGTGAATTGAGTGCGTCTAATTTTACAGATTGGTTTAAATGACCGAGATGAGCGAGTAATTCTTTCCATGATAAATTACGATGTGAAACTGGACCTTCTTTTTCTTGAAATTGTTGTTTTAGAATTAGAGTTTTGGCTTTGAATGTTGCGCGAGTTTCGTTGAGATTTTTGGGAAGTTTTTTACCAACTTTAAATTTGACTTTTTGAAAGTCTAATTGTTTGGCTTTTTTGGCCGATATGGCATTCGGTTGTTTATTCTTACCCATTTTGGAATTAAATTTTCAAAAAAATTTTTAAATATTATTTAAAATGTGTGAGTTAAATGCAACAAAAAAAAACTGTGAGCTCAGTTTTAAAATACTTATTTATGAAATTTAATTTTTTAGTTGATGAATGATTTATTAGAATTGTCTTTTTTTTGTTAATATTTGAATTAAAGTTTTACAATACTGTCACAGACTAGTGCCTCTAAGTTCCGAAGAACCTACCTAATCCTTGTAAATTAAGTAAATTAAATTCTTACTATCTCAAATTGAAATATCGTTTTGTTTTCAGTTGATTGATGTTTAGCTACTTTCTTTTTTTAACTGAACAAAAATATATTACATTTATTTTACTAATAACTTATTCATTAACAATAAACGGTTATGGTGGTTTTTTCCACCAACGTATTAACACTTTCTCATGAAAAAAAAAGCGGAACTTTTATTTTTACTATATTCACCTCATTTAAAATTCAGCGTGAATTCATTAAATATTAATCCAATCAAATCAATAATTGATAGCCTATACAGGGTATTGAGTTTTGTTGTATAACTATTTTGTGCAACATACTATGTTGCATCTTTTATTAGCTTTAGTCGCTCGATATCTGTAAACTAAAATTTTTTTTTAACAATTTTGTTTTTGTATTGTACTAATTGAACTGAATTTCACAACGCCTAATCCGTTGAGGTGTGAAAAAATTGCAATTTCAAATTATGAACCAAAATATTTCTTTATTATTGCAAATTATTAAAAAATACGAATAAAATTTTTTTTAAAAATTGAATTCTAAATCATTAGAATCGATCTAATTTCTAATTAAATTAATTTATTAGTAAAAAAAAAAGAATTTGTAAGCCGCCTATTTTAATACGCTTAAATGGAAAAAAAATGATAAAAAAATTCACATTTACGATCATTAACTCTTTAATGAGACTCTTTTTCATCTTATAAGAGACGTTGGTATTGGTAGAAAAAACCACCATAACCTTTTTTCACATAAGAGGTTCTTACAAATTTATACCCTTTATGTTATTTTCGCCTAAAATATTTACAATGTAGTTTAACTGCAACTGGACTAAATGTTAAAATAAAACTATGAATAATGATCAATCTGAACATCAAAAATTAAATTTTAAATAGAGATAAAAACTGGAAAATGATTACAAAACTAAAGAAGAAAATAAAATATTGCATGTAAAGTGAAGTTAATTGCCATTTTGCATTCTCAGTAAGTTCCAAACGGTTTAAATTATTTGAAATCAACAACACCAGGTAGCTTAAAATTAAAAATATAGAAAAAATATTCAAAAATATTCGATATTTAGAATCATAATTTGTTAATAATTTGAAATTTCAAA
>NTPY01000526.1:2516886-2529315 GCA_002922825.1 Brachionus calyciflorus | reverse complement strand
TTTTTCTGAATAAAAAATATTTTTTTTTCACACTTAATTGATTTTTTTCCACAATTTTTCACACTTATTTATTAATCTTTTTCAAAGTCGGGTGGAAAAAACCACTGAGCCCCAATAAACTAAATAATGAGATGCCTTAATCAATTACATTAGTTTCCGGTTATAATAAATTTCCGTTTATTATAAACAAAATTCCATGCAAACAAAACAACTAAGACTACTTCTACTAAAAATAATTTTAATTTTTTTTTATAAAGAAAATTTTGTAAGGTGAATTGTTTAGGTATGTTAAAATTTTTTGTTTTTTTTATAGTGCAAAAATCGCAAAGCTTTTACTTTTGGCCATAAAAAACCTGCTGACCAAGTCTGCAAAAAAATTTAGCAATTTCAATTCTGAATTTAAATTAATATTTTTCGGGCAACCGAGGTAAAAAATCTTAATATCTATTTTTTTTTTTCAAAAATTCTAAAAGATTTTTATGAGCTGGAACTAAAAATATTGGAATAAATATGCGTATTTTAGTCAATTTTCAAGCAAATTAGGCCATAATGGTACCAAAATGTTGATAATTGAAAGAAAAATCTAAAAATAAAGAAAAAAAATAAAAAAAAAAGAATTCTATTGGCCCATAAGACCCTAAAAACAGCAAAAATTGATAATATTAAATATTTTAGTTAACATATCCCTAAACCCAGAGTGCCTTTGGTCTATTTTTTTTCCCTTTCTATTATCAACTGAATTTGACCAAAAAAAATAATAAATTCAAACACTAAAAGTTTTTGCTTCATAAACATTTTGTTAAAATTGTAATTTTAGTCGCTTTTTCAGAGCAAAAATAATGATTTCTTTATTTTTTTTAGCAATTTATGAAAAAAAGGACTAAAAAATTTTTGGAAAATTACCGTAAACCCTTGCAATATGGTGCGTGCACTTAAACCCTTGGTTGAAAAAAAAATTGGGTACAAACCGAAAATTCGGGTTTAAGTGCACGCACCATATTGCAAGGGTTTACGGTATTTTTTTCTCGTTTTCATCTATTTTTAAAGTACCAGATATGGTTTTTACATTAGTAAAATCAAGGGTTAAAATATTCAACTTCTAAGGAAGAAATAATCCCGATACATGGAAAATATACAAATAAATGGAACTTCGATTAATAATATTTAATAATAATCTGTTTATGAAAAGTCTTTACTTCTATTTTTAGGAGTGAAGACGCTCACATAACCAATAAAATTTGAGATATGCTACACTTGTAGAATAAGCCATTTTATGTTTTTGCATTAGAACAAAATTTTCAAGCTTTTTAAATAAATATCTAATTTTTTATCAAATTTTTAAACTAAATGAAAAAAAAATTAGCTCCTTTTTAAGGAATGATAACAATTAAAATAAGATTTTACAAAAAAAAAAAAGATAAAAAAATGAATTAAATTTGTCATGTAAAAATATTTTTTTATCAAATTCATACTCTTTTTTTTTAACGATACTTATTTTCTTTATTTGTTTGATTTCTTAGGATAATAATTAAGTTTGCTCTTTGGCTTCTATCTCTATTTCTATACTCAATCAAAAATTATTAAATTTTAAAAATATTTAAGTAAAAAATCTCGTAACTATTCAGAAAAATATTTTTAAGAATGAAACCAGGGTGCGTTGGCCTTCGTTTTAACCCACGCATCTTTTATTTCATTAAAATTGTAAAAGAATTTTTTACAAATCAGAATAAACAAAAATGTCCTAAATTATTCATTTTTAATTTTATTCTTATTTTATTACATTTCGTTTAATTGAAAAGTTTTTTTTTATAATTTTTTTATCGTTCTTTATTTTACCAATAATCTAGTCTTTTTAAAAATTAACGTATCGATTTGGTATGAATTTTGTCCCGAAATATTTTAAAAGTTCAAATCTTTTTCTGTTCTCTTTTTATGAGACATTTTTTCCAATCATCAGACGAATTTGGCTTTTCTAAATTAGTATGTAAAAATTGTGCAAATATTTTTCTGCAAATTTAAACACCATTAAATAAAGTCTAATTTAAATTGCACAATTTATTGCAGTCGTTGCCATCAGGTACAGCAGATTTTGCTCAACTATGCAATAATTTTTTTTGGCACCAAAAGTCCCTCTAAGTGCTTTGCAGAGCGATTTTTGTTAGTCATAAAAATATATAAGCTTAATTTAATTTTCTTATTATTAGTCGACTGACTAATTTTTTTTTCAAATTCTATCTAAATATTATTCATTATTTTTTTCAGTTCGATTTTAAATAACTAATTTTACTAATTCAGTCAGGGTTTATTATTTCAACACAATAAAAAAACTGTTCAACACAAATTGAAACTGAACATCACAAAATTGAATCTTCTCAGCACAAATTTTTCAAAAATAGAAAAAAACTTTTTAACACAAAATTTTTTTTCCTAGAAAACCATTGAACACAAAAAAAAATTTTAAAAATTTTTGAACACAAAAATTAAGGACATTCGTTATATTCATCATTTGCATATGACGACATCGCTAGATCATTTTAGAAAATATTGGAAAATTTTTGTTTCCAGTTTAAATGATAATTGTCCTTATTTTATTAATTACTTTTATAACCAATGGTTGAAATCTAATTGGAAAAATTGGAAGCTTTTTTCATCTTTTCCTACAACAATAATTCAATGCAACAATTAAAAGGGATTTTACACATCGTCGTAAACTGAGCATTTTTGCCTTTATAGGAAAGATTATGGATATTATTAGGTCCTATTCCATTGATGGTCAAAAATTTTATTTGACTCTTAAACCAACCTCATCAGCCTAATAAATCACAAAACCTAATAAATTTTGTGTTGAAAAGATTTTTTTGTCTTTTATTTTTGTGTTAAAAAGTTTTTTTCTATTTTTGAAAAATTTGTGCTGAGAAGATTCAATTTTGTGATGTTCAGTTTCAATTTGTGTTGAACAGTTTTTTTATTGTGTTAAATAGGTAGACCCATTCAGTCACCAATTTTAATATATATTTATTTAATGACTAATAATTGTTTTTCTTGTTTTTAAGATTAACTTTGAATTAAAAAAAAAATTTTAATTTCAATATAATGAAACATGATTATTTTAGATTTTTTTTTTTTTGAATCAAATGGAGTTAAATATTTAACGAAAACTAAAAAAAAAAATGATATCTTAATGGCTCAAAAAAGAGTTATGAAGAAATTTTTAAAGTTAATAAATAAATTGTTCCAGAAATCTTTCATTTTTCTTTTGTTGCACTCGTTTTAGCTGAAAAAAAAATTTAAAAAAAGACAATAAATAATTTAGCCTAAGCTTAGTAAATTACAAGTTAAAACAATACGCATCTTGTTCCTGGACTCTTACTTTCCTTTCTCATCTATCCCTTTCCTCTGTCCGATCTAACAGTCATATTTGTTAGTAAAAGTTAAAATTTAACTTCCATTCTAACAACAAAATTCTAGTCCCAAGCGAAGCTTTGTAATTGTTTTATAAGTAAAAATGTGTATCTTTTAGCTGATCAAGTGAATTCATTCCAGTATAAAATCGAAATAATTGAAAATTTTCATGTTTTGATTTAATTTGAAAAAAAAATTTTGAAATTTAAAAAATTTTTGCAAAGTAATTTTAATTTAAATTGTAAATAGTAATAGTAATAAAACTTTATTTTGTCTATCGCGATCAATTAAGATCGACTCAAATTTTAAAATTTAGAATTTTGGCGCTATTTTCTGCTGCTATTGCTAAATATTTTCTATAAATTTTTTTTTAAATTATGGGTCATCAAAAATAACTGGAAAAAAATAGTTCTCATTATTCTCTTTGCATTTTCTATCTGTTTATGATTTCTTAGAAAAAACCATTCAAGAAGTATGAAATAAATTTAAATCAAATTTTTTTGACCCTTAAGTATTTCTAAAAAAGAAAACAATAAATCGATTGAATTATTTAGATAGATCATGAGTCTAAGAGTGATTTTTCGGGCGATAAAATCGTCGATTAATCGAGCTAAGGTCAAAAAAAATCGAGGATCGGCGATCATAAATAATCCATAATCGCTGCAACACTACTACTAAGCTCTTTGAATGGAAGTTTTGTGACTGTTACTTTTGCTTGATTAATGTCGTGTCTTTCTTATTTGAATGAGTGCTAACAACTCTTTGATCAAATAAATAAAATCAATCAAATTAATAAATCAAACAATTTTAGCCTAAATTAAATACATTTCTGTAATAAGTATGATTATTCCTGAAAAAAGTTACCCGGTAGAAAGATATTTAGTTTAGGTGGTGCAATTGTAAGACCCTCAAGTAGGTGTTTAGGAGATGATTTATTTGAAAAGCTCATGAGTTAAAAATTGAAGAAAAAAATTTTTGAGACGACATAAAATTTTTTTTGGATTTTTCACATAATTTTTTGATTTTTTTGAAAAAAAATAGCTAAAAATCTATTAAAATAATCGAATTCGTGTGTCTCGGAGAGAGCTTACCCCAAATATAAAAATTTTAAACGAAAAGCGTCTACAACTAAACGAATACACTACAGTACATTTTTTAATAAGTTCACAAGTTTTTGAAAATATCTTATGACGGTCTTAAACTGCCTTTTGTGAATGTCTAAAAATCTTTTAAACAACTTTAGCGCAAGTTTTAAACCAAAAATTTTTTTTAAAATATTTGTTTAAGATAAATAGTAGCATTTTTTGCTTTACAAAAAACATTTTATTAATCACTCCTATATCAGTATTGCTCTTTGGTTTTTTAAAATCTCTTATTATGATCTTATACATCATACAAAGCAAACCTTTAACTTATTTCAGAAAGATGATGATTATGAAAGTGAAAAATCGAGGATATATTATACCTTTAAAAAATTATTATCACGAAGAAAATATCTTCTTTGTTGATATTAATATTATTTTTATCGTGAATTTACGTATTTAACTTAATTTATTCTAAATTTTAAAAAATTCAATAAGAAAAATCAGAGTTTATATAGCATTTTTTGCATTTTTTTTTTGCATTTTTCGACTCTTAAAAACGCATTTTTATGTAGTCTCTGATTATCACTTACACAGATAGTAATAGTAAACCAAGTTCCCAACTCATTCAAATCTGAAACCTTGTCTGAATCAAACAGAAGATTATTGAGACACAGCTTTTCCTCAATACACCAGAAATTAAAAGAATTCATTGTATTTTTTTTAGTGATGGGAGTTTTGCTTGGTTTTGTGGTTTACCAAAATTGGTAAGCTTAGAATTTAGCAAACCAAATCTGGTATGCCAAATTTTTGGTAAACCAATTTTAGCATACCAAATTTTTAGCAAAACCAAATTTGGTTTGCTATAGCTCTGGGAAACCAGCTAAGCTGACCAACAAAAAAAAATAAAATTTTTTTATTTATATTTTTTATCAAATTCACACCTATATTAGATATTTATATTTTTAACATCAGTTTGTTATGAGGACAAATTTGAGCTATCATAAAAAGAAAAACTTCATAAGAATATTTCTGATTGTTCAATAAAAAAGCCAGCGGTGCTACTCCAATCACTTAAAAAAATGATTCAAATAAAAAAAATCAGACTTAATTTATTTAAATAAAAAAAATTAAATAAAAATCTAAATCTAGATTTTAGCTTGGTATGCTGGCATATGCTCATAAGCATACCAGGTTTTAGGTTTACCAATTCTGGCATGCTAAAATTCTGGTTTACCAATTTTGGTATGCTAAATTTTTGGTTTCCCAAATTTGGTTTTGCCAAAATTAGGCAAACTAAACCAACCTGGTTTGGTTTTGGAACAACACTAATTTTTTTTCAAAAAATTTTTAAATAAAAAATAAAACAATCGACTCAAGTTTAATTTTAATTTCTTATTTTTGATTTCACGTTCTATAACAAAAAATTTACTAATCTTTTTTTAAAAAAAAGAAACTATATTCCCAATCATAACTTATCTAATGTTTGACTAGTTTAAAAATAATTATTTTTTAATAAAAATCATTTCTTTTAAAAAAATTTTAAATTCCGAAACTATATATAAGCCGTCAAAATGATTATAAGATCATATTTGAATTTGGTTTTTTTTCTGTAAAGGTAACCTTAATATTTAAATGGCAAATATAAACGTATTAAAAAACAATAGTGGAAAATTAAATATATGTTTATTAAAAATTGAATTATAGCAAGCAATTTTGTATCGAGAAAATTTTTGCGAGGAACGAGCTTAAAATTTAACTGTGATTCAAAGTTTTTCCTCGAAAAAAATCAAACTTAACTGAACTTATTGTGTCATAACGGAAGTTCAGTCAAATAACTTTTAATCTTTATATTATTTTTTCTTATCTTATCAAGTAAATTATTTTTTTTTAAATTATTTTTTACTCTTAATTCCAATAATTTTAATAATAGAAATTATTACAGTAAATATTTGATTTAAATGTTTTTAAAGCCAAAAAATTAAATATTTTTGATTTATTGCTTCAGTGTAGTTAGGAGGAATTGAAACGAATTTTTCTCTTTCACTGCGAAAAGAATATTCCAAAAATTTTGAATAAAAAATAAAGAATTTTTTTTCTTTTATGAGATGAAAAACTTAAGATTTAAATCATTTAATAATATTTTAATTGTAATTACATTTTTTGTCTGTTTATCCATATTGTTTTATCTAAAAAACTCGAATTTAATAGAAATAAAGAATTTTAAATTGAATTCGAAAAATGAGAATAATTTCTTATTACCTAAAGTTGTTATTGTTATTGGTACAAGACCAGAGGCTGTTAAATGTGCTCCATTGATAAGTGAATTGAGAAAATTAAATTATGGAAATAAATTTGAATTAGTAGTTTTAAGTACTGGTCAACATCGAGAGATATTGAGACAAACATTAAATTCATTTGGACAAAAAGTCGATATTGATTTAGATCTCATGACAACAAATCAAGATTTGAGTACTTTTTTCAATAGTGCATTTCAAAAATTGACTCTAGAATTTAAAAGATTGAATAAAGTATCTCTAGTTGTTGTACAAGGTGATACTACGACAGCTCTTGCAGCTGCACTAGCCGCTTCTTATTTACACATTTCAGTAGCTCATGTCGAAGCTGGTCTTAGATCATACGATATGGAGAATCCATTTCCTGAAGAGACTAATCGAAAATTAATAGACGCTGTTTCTCGTCTAATGTTTGCTCCAACTGAATATTCAAAACAAGCTTTAGTTAAAGAAGGAGTTTGTCCCAGTGACATATTTGTCACTGGTAATACTGGCATAGACGCTTTCTATTCACTACAATCAAAAAATCTATCTCATTTACCATCAATTATAAAAGACATTCAAAATTTTAAAGAAAATAAAAATAATTTAAAAGCAGTTATTTTAGTGACGATGCATAGGAGAGAAAACTTTGATAATATGAAAGAAATGTGTTTGGCTATCAAAGAAATAGTCAATAAACACAAAGAAAATGTTCTTGTTATTTTTCCTGTTCATCCGAATCCGAATGTTAGAAAAATAGTTAACGAAATATTGAAAAATGGCGATAATATAAGAATAATAGAGCCAATATCCTATGATATATTTCCACGTGTTCTTACTGAATCAGACATTATTCTAACTGATTCAGGTGGTATTCAAGAGGAATCATCGAGTATAGGTAAACCAGTTATACTGATGAGAGAAACTACAGAGAGACCAGAGGGTATTTATGTTGGAACAATTCAACAAATCGGAGTTAAATTAGATAAAATAGTCGATTCAGTTGAAAATGCAATTAATTCTTTGCGTTCGAAAAATAATCAAAATTTAAAATTGCATTTATTTGGTGATGGTCAAGCATCAAGACGAATAGGTCGAATTCTAGAAGATTATTTTAGTCAAAAATTAGAAAGAAATCAAAGTTGTTTAACAAAGCCTAGACAGGATCTATTGGCTAGAGAAGTTTATAAATTAAATTTAACAGATTTGAATAATTTTAATCAAGAAAAAACACATTTAAAAGGTACCAGCTATTTCAATTTGAATTATGAGCCTTATGATTTAAGAAAATCTAAATTAATTGAACGTTCAAAGGCAAGAGATCGTTTAAAAATGAATGAAATATTTTCATTGTCAAGTAAGTATAATATTTCGAGAAAAGATGACGATGAATTTTCAATAACAGCTGTGGTTAGTTTATATAAGCGAACAGGTCTAGCTAAAAGATGGGTTGAATCTTTAATAAATCAAACTCATCCACCAAAAATAATTTGGATTGTTTATTTTGCATCGCCAGTTGCCAATCAATTAGATGCTGAAGTAGCTGAAGTGAAGAGTTTACTCAATCAAACAAATACAAGTCTATTTGTGAATAAAGGTGAAATGCAATTGAAATATTTTGGCCGGTTTCAATTGGCTTTACAAACAAAGACTAAATATGTTGTTGTATTTGATGACGATTGTATACCACAAAGTCGTTTCTTGGAAAGTTGTTTGTATACGATAAACACTGAGGCTTACAATGGAATTTTAGGAACTAAGGGCACACCTTTTGCTGAGAATTATTTTTATGGTCCAGTCTCAGGTTCGGATACAATAACAGAAGTTGACGTTGTCGGTGGTAGTTGGTTTATGGAGAGAGAATGGGTCAAGCTTATGTTTAGAGATAAAATGTTCACATGGCAAACTGGTGAAGATTGGCAGTTGTGTGTAAATGCAAGAGTATACGGAAATGTAAGAAGTTTTGTTATGCCGGTGAATAAAGATGATCCGAGAACAAATGCAGTTACGAGTGATTATTTAGCAATAAGTAATAGAGGCGATACAAATGGTCAAGTTCAGAGTTATAGACATAATTTAAGAATGAGTCAAAATGAACGTGGCGATCGTCACATGGATTCCTATTTAAGAAAACAAAAAACTATTTTAATATTTGCCGAAGAAATGAAATCGGCTGAGATCTTATTAAATTTATTTCATAATTATGTCAATTTGTCAATTGATGTAGCACTTGCTGTACCTAACAAAAATGGTTTTAATTTAGACCAACTGAAAAAGATTCATGAATTTAAATTTTTTAATGATTTTATGATTGGAAGAAATTTTGATTCAAAGATGACAAATATATCGAGTGCAGCTGATACTATGTATCATTTTGATATTGTTATTCAACAAACCCAATCAACAGCTGTTATTTTAATGGGCTCTTTGGCAGGCCCTACAAGTATTGCGGTTGCTACAGCAGCGCAATTGATTAATTATCCAGTATTGAATTTTTTATCACATGAAGATATAAAAGATCAAATTTATTCCGATATTATTAGAAATTTAGCAAGTGTTAATATTTATTTTAATTCCAAAACTTTGGATACAAATGAAATCGATAAATTTCAAGAGGCTGTTCAGAAATTTTTTTAAAAATAAATGCTTTAGTTTTGTTTTGTTTTATTTTTCAATTTAAATTCTTGATTGGGAGATTTTCAAAAACTAATTTACGAAAAATTACGTAAAAATTTGGTAAAAAATTTTCATTTTTATGAATAGTAATAAGGAAGGTTTATAGCAACTAGGTCCATTAGTCTTTTGTCAACCACGTAGTTTTGGTAAAAATTTTTGCAATTTTAATTTAAGACAATTAATTTTTTCGCAGAAAAAGGTTTTCATAGAATTAATTCGTTACACCTTTCATTGAAAAAAATTTTGTAGAAAAAATTTCATCGATAATTTTTTTTTAGTAGAAAATCTTTTTCATAGAAAAAAATTAAAAGAAATTGATAGTGGTCAAACTGAAGAGGCTAACTTATTAAAATCGTATCTCGAAGAATTTTTTGATTATTTTGTCAAACAATGGTTCGTAGCAGACTTGTTCATAAGTAAAATTTTAACTCATTTTTAAGTCATTTAACAGCCAGTCAAGACTTGTCTTTAAATTTTATTTTTGGTAAGTCGTAAATATGTAACTTGCCTTAGCTTCAAAATTTTCGAAGTCAATGACTTAACTGATTTTTTTTTAAATGAGGCTCATTATAAAATCATTAATAAAATTATCATTTTAAAGGAAAAAAACAAAAATTTATTTTAAAAAAAAATTGACTGATGATTTTAAAGCTAAGTATACCGGTGCAAAAGAATAACATAATCTGAATTAGAAAGTTTGGATCTATAAAAATATTAAAACAAAATTAAATTAAAAATCAGGGTACTATCAAGGGGTCTGCTCAATACCTATCCACTCGAAAAATGTCCGGACTCATTCCGACCACCGATTTTCTTGTAGAAAATTGTCTCAGCATTTACGCAAGACCATGAACTAATCTGTCGAACAATTATTTCGATTTTCACAAGCGTACAAAAAAAAGTGAAAAAAAAACTTAAAAATAAAAAGAAATTAACCTGTTCACCTATTAAATTTGTTTTTCAAACTCCGACCACCAAATTCTTGATCAGTATTTTACGAGTTTTCACGCTAGATTATTATCTCGGCGGTCAGATGCTTCCTTAGTCCTAAGTAAACTATTATCTTACTGTATTATTTT
The DNA here is from genome assembly GCA_002922825.1 of Brachionus calyciflorus. Taxonomy (NCBI): domain Eukaryota; kingdom Metazoa; phylum Rotifera; class Eurotatoria; order Ploima; family Brachionidae; genus Brachionus; species Brachionus calyciflorus. The sequence continues at coordinate 2,518,797 of NTPY01000526.1, read as the reverse complement.
AGTTAAATTTTTTTCTAAATTGTTTTTAACGAAAAATAATTAATGATTTATTTATTTATTTAAATGCTTATTTATACTCAATTACTAGTAGGAAGAACCTATCCGAGAGTAATTGAGTTAGTTTATAAGAATATGACCATAGGGTCATATTCATCAAATTATAAAAATATTATAAAAAATAGTAAAATAAAAAAAATCAATTTAACAATTCGAATGATAATGGTATTGCGCGAAAGCTGAGACGATTTTATACAAGAGAATTTGGTGTTCGGAATGAGTCCGGACATTTTTCGAGTGGATAGGTATAGGTCCGTAAAATCTTATTTTTTTTCAACTTTTTGGATGAGGATGGAGGAAGAAGGAAGCATCCGACCGCTTAGATAATAGTCTGCGTGAAAGCTCGTAAAATTTTGAGCTAGAAAAATGGTGGTCGAAATTTGACAGAAGTGTTTAAAGCCTTGCTGGGACCGGTCCGTGTTTTTTAAGAAAATGGTGGTCCGTGTTTTGGTAACACCCGAGGCATCTGCCCTGATAAAAAAAAGCGAAATTAAATTGATGTTTTGTAACATCATTCTTTCGATAGTGAAGAGCTGATTTTACTTAATCTTTCATTTTAATAAAAGAAAAAAAAATTTTCTCTCAAAAAATAATATTTGCGTTTTTAATTAAAAAGATATTTTAATTTACTTATTTAATATGCTTATTAATTGTTTTTAATTATTTAATGTTATCTTTGATTCTTTAATTTTTCTAAAATATTTTTGGCCAAAAATAAATTTAATTTTTTGTTTTTTCAATTTTTTTAGCCAATTAAAGATGTCATGTTCGCAGCTTTGAGGACCCATAACTTCTGAAAGGAACATCGTTGCAACTAAATATTATATTTGTGATCAGCTCATCGAGATCTACAAGCTGATATATAGTTTGGCGGAGATACTATAGTGTAACCCCAAAATGCATTTTGACTCAACTAAATGAGTTTTAGTTTCTAGACTTTAAACACCTAGCCTCTTATGTAAGAGTGTTAGTGATATTGAGATAAATACTTGAATTGAACAACGTTTGAAAAGTTAAAGCATACCCTCTCCTCTATTAAGCTAGACCTTAAAATGAGAATGTAAATTTTCAATGCAGCATGTAAATCTGTTATGAATCATATATATCAAAATAAACGAGCTAGGTAAGACTTAACTTTGTTGTAAGAACATTTTATATAATCACACCAACTCAGTTTTACATATGGCCTGTTTATTTTTTTTTGATTTTAACTTTTAATATCTAATTATAAGGCCTAACAAAAATTAGATGACAATTTAATAAATTTATTTAAAAAAAAAACTCGTATCCGTTTGACAAGGACTTTAGAGCTAAATCCAACTTGAGTGATTTCGCTGAGAGTTCTAAGCATGCGGATACGGTAATTGAAAACATCTAAACAAAACAAGACATGAAAAAAATTAAATAAATCATTTTTAGTTTATTGTTTGGTTGGCTGTATAACTTTGAGCTGCTGAATTTTTTGAATTTTCAGGAATCTCTTATTAAGATAAAGATGAAATGTTTTTTGAAACCATAAGCCAAGAAAGTCCAAAAATTCACGATAGAAAATTTTATTAAATATTAAATTTATAATAAGCGGAAAGCAATTGTTAAACGTAGTAATATACATGGCTAAAAATGAAAAAAAAGTTACTATAGAAAACTTTACCGGATAAATGTTATAGAAAATCAAACTAACACCAAGTGGCATTAAATTCACAAAATAAAAACTATTCATAATAATTATAGAAAAAGCGAAACTCATTTCTTTTCTCATCGTTTTTTTCCAAAAATTTTTTTCTAAGAATTTTATTTTCTAAAAATTTTTTTATAAGAATTTTATTTTCTAAAAATTTTTTTATAAGAATTTTA
>NTPY01000526.1:2499787-2516807 GCA_002922825.1 Brachionus calyciflorus | reverse complement strand
TTAAAAAAAGTTCTCTGAAAAAAACTCTGAAAAAGTTCGAACCATCAAGTTCGAACTCAAAAGTTCGAACTTTTTTAAAGTTTCGACCCCAGTTCGAACTACGTTTTTTTCTGAAAAGTTCGAACTAAGTTCGAACTTTCCGGATCGAACGCCCCACACTACACTAAACCATAAGACTGATGAATTTGCCATTGCGATGAATATAAATATACCAGCTATTATGAGACAGACTAAATTTTCATTATGAAACAACTTGAATTTTTTAGATGGATATTTAATTAATAAAAAACGATCAATTGTAAGTAAAAGTTTAATCCAAGAAGAAGACTGTGCACCAGTTCTCATTAAAAGATTTAATAGTTTACATGAAATGTCTGATGCTATTTGAAGATCATTGTTTATTGTTGGTGTAAAATAAATCAAAAAACAAAATAGAATTGCAATTAGATCAGCAATAGTAATTGCACGATAAATTATACCAATTCTTAGTGAACGAAATTTTTTTCTACTAAAAATTACCAATGATAATAAGTTGAGAACAAAGCCGATGGGAATTAGGGTTGTGCTTGCGTGAAATAAAAGATTTAATGATGCTTGTGTGGTCGATTTGATTATTTGAATAGATTCTGAAACATTCATTTTTATTTTTCTAAAATTGTTTAGATTTCAAATTTTTTCAAATGTTTTTTAATTGAATAAAAAAATATTTCAGTCTTTAAGAAATTAGAGAATTTTAAAACATTTTAGTTGCATTAAAATGAATCTTTAAGCATTTTAAAACAAAAAAAGGCATCAATTTGCATTTTTAAACATTCAAAAACAATTACCGTATACCCTTGCGCGGTATTGCATGCACTTAAACCCAAGTTTTCGGGATGTACCCAGCAATTTGATTGGTTGAAAAAAAAATTAACCAATTTAATTGAATAATTTTAGGAATCTTAAATTAATTAAACAATATTATTTAATTAAAAAAATTTTTTTACAATTGATAAATTTTTTATGTTCAAAAAAATCTTCAGGAAAATTTTGATATTCTTAACAAAATAAATTGATTAAACAGCGCATAAAAAAAGTGGAACGGTTATTCTTTTAAAAAAAAACTTTAATCATTAATTTTAAAGAAAAATTAAAAATTCAGCTAAAATTCACACAATTTCATTAGATTAAAAGTTCCAAAAAGACCGAAAATTTTAATTTTATTTTTTCTCAAACAAAAAATTAATTAATTAAAGAAGAACAAAAAATGTAATTTTAGAAGAAGTTTAATTTTTTTCAAAATTTTTTTTAAGTTATTTAATAGATGATAAAATAAATTAAAAATAAATTCGATTTAAAACAAAAACAATTAAATATTTTAGTTAAAAAAAATCTCTGGTAAAAATTTATAAGAAATTAATATAAATATTATTTCCAATTTTTTGAATAAAAATGCCATAAATAAAAAGGAAGTAAGGTATATCCATCAAATTCATGTGAATGTGAGCGATCTATTTCAATTTAAAATAAAATTTTAAGTGATGATAGAAATAGACTTTTACCAGAAAAAATTAGTAAACTTTTTTATATTTAATGGAAAAAAAAACGATGGAAGAAATGATTTTAATCAAGTAACTGATTATCAAGAGCCTGAGTGTGTCCTTCTCAAAAAATCAAGTGATTAACATGATTGTCAACTTAAAAATCTAATGTTTAAGGTGAAATTTATAGACTAAAAATTCAGATAAATTCTGTAAATAATTAATATTTTGTTGTATTCTTTGCTTTAAATCAATAAGAACATAATTTAAAAATTTTCAATTATAAAAAATTAGTCGTATTTGACGTTTAAATTAAAAAATTTTTAAGAAAAATTTTTTTTTCAAAAATTAAGTCGCATTTTAAAAAATTTTTACAACCAAAATGCATTATTAAGTCGCTTTAGGTTTTTTTTAAGGAGCATAATTGCATAAAATAAGTCGCATTCTATGTTGCATTAAGGCACCGCTGATGTTGCATCGAAAAAATTTCCCTGTTTATTACTAAATTACACCACACCACAGGTATTAAAATCAAGATATAATATAATGGGAAGAATTTATCCGACAACAAAAAAACTATACCATTTTTTAAATTCAATCCTACAATTGGAGAAGATAGGATCTCAAAATTATATTTAATTACTTTTTGATTTTAAATCGTTTTTATAATTTTTACTAATTAAAGTAAAATATGATTTTAATTAATAAACTTTTATTTAAATGTTAATAAAATAAATTTAATTACAAATTTTAATTTTTGAATAAATCAAAAAATTTAATCAAATGAAATTCCGTTTTTTTTTTAATCAATTTTTAACACAAAAGAATTTTATAATTGAAAAAAATGTTCAAATAAAACGATGGCTGGCACCTTTTTAATATAAATGTTGTAATTTTATTCGAGAAAAAATGATGTCAAAGAAAATTATTGGGTTGTTTCTAAAATACGGAACCGGCTCATAATTCAAAGTCATGTTATTTGCCAAGTCTATTTTTCCATTGATGAGCAGCTTTTACCAAGTCTCTTTAAAGTGTATTGAACATGCGTGCTAAATGTTCTATTTCTTACAAATGGCAGAAACTGAATATTTCTTGATAAATGAGGAAATGGTGGATCCTTTATAAATTTTTATTAGAAGTTAAGTTTATATTTTGATTATTTTAAAGATTTAGGCAGTTCCAGAGAATAGTTCCCAATTTATTTTTTAGGAAAATATTTGGACCCTTCAACTTTTTAACCATTAATATGTTTATATTAAACAATATTCAAGTAATTTCATTTAGGCAAACATTTTATTTTAATCAAGTAAACTAAACCCTTTCAAAAAGTCTAGGAAAAATAGCAAGAACTTTATTTTTTTAGTTTTTAGTATGTGACATGCGTGTGTGAATATAATTTCACGCATGTCTCATGTTTTTTTAAGAGACTGGGTACCAACTTTAACTCTTTTTATCCAATTTTTGCTCAATAAACCAGATAAGTTTGTAGTCAAATCAAAAACAAAATATTTATTAGCCTCATTTCTTTATCTTGGAAAAAATTCCGATAAGCTTGATGGTGAATTATTAGAAGAGTATGTTGTTAGAAAACTAATTAAGGGTTTTTTGATATTAGTGAATAATGAAAATTTGACAATGTAATTAAAACATTTATTAATTTAAATAGACGCGTTTCGGCTTTAGGCCTTCTTCAGTATTTATCTAGCAAAAAATTGAATTTAATTTTTTTATATATTAGAAATTTTAAGAGTTTTTTAGTTCAAGATTCAAGTTTGTTGGAAATTGATGAATTTAAACCTTGTGGTTTGAGTGTATTAAAAATGATTATTAAATCGGTCTCAAGTCTCAGTCTTTAGTATATATAATTAGAATCTGATCGTTCATAAAATGTTTATAAAGAACAAATGAATCTTTACAATTCGAAAGAAATTTATTTAATATAGTCTTGTTACTAGCAATTTTGATAAGTATTTAATCTTGTATAAGTGTTCTTGAATTCTTATAGATATGCTACGTGATGTTTGACCAATGTAATACATGTCACATTTTTTACAATTAATAAAATAAATACAATTTTTTGAGTCACATGAAGATTTAGATGGTATAAGTATAGGTAATTGAGACTTATTTGATTCAAAATAAAAGTTTTCATTTGAATATAAACAAACTTTACAGTTTAATTTTGAATATTTATACTATCTATTATTTGAGAACAAAAATGGAATTTTATTAACAAGATAGTCGTTAAAATTAGGCATTGCCTTAAAGATAACGCTTAAATTTTTTTCACATAATGAAGAGTTATGATTGTATTCTATAGCTTTATACCAAGCTTGATTTAAATACGACTTAATGTATGAAAAATTTTTTTCAAAAAAAGTTACAAAAAAAATATTATTATTATTCTGAAATTTATTCTTTGCTTTGTATGGTATTAATTCATTTCGGTCTTTTTCTGCGTTAATACTAATTAAATGTTTAATTTTTGTTGACGAGTATCCTTTTTTTAATAATGAATCGTCTAGTTTAGTTGTATGAAAATAAAAATCGTCTAAATTTGAACATATCCTTTTTACTCTGTAAATTAAGCCATTTGGTATATTTTTAAAAATTTTTATTTGGTGATCAGAATGATTATCTAAATAATTTTGAGTGTTTGTTGGCTTGATATATAAATTAAATAATATTTTATAGTCATAATCTAATGACACATTAAGGTCCAAAAAATTAACGGTTTTTGACGTGGTAAGATTTAGTTTTAACTTAGGATAAATCGAAAAATGATTCATCCATATAATACTTAGCTATAAAAAAAATATCGTCTATAAATCTGAAAAATAAAATAGAGTTAAGTAGTGACTTGAATTTTAATTCGTAAAAAGCTAAATGTAAGTTTGCGATTGAAGGACCACATGATGTCCCCATTGACACACCAATTAGTTGTAGAAAGAAATAAATTTTATTTTTATTTTTGTAATAAAAATAATTATATTTTAATACAATTATTAAAAAGGTATAAAAACCGAATGCCGTTATTTGATCATTATTTGTTGATTTGAATATTTCCATTACATTAGCAATTGCTTCATCAATATCAATATTTGTGTATAATGATTCAAAGTCGCCTGTATATAAGCTGTCTAACTTATGAGCTCTGTAGTTATTTGTAATTTGAATCAGATTTTGCGAGTCTTTAATATAAATAAAATGTTTTCTAACTAGAGGTTTTAAATAAAAATCTATTATTTTTGATAAACAAGTTGATATCGTGTTCGAGCAATTGACCAATGGACGTATACTAAATTTTAATTTGTGTAATTTAGGTAGAATTTTAAACGATGGTAATTTTTTGAAAGTAACAATTGGCTTAAGCTTGTTGAATAAATTTTTTGAAATAAAGTTTTTTTTGTACAATTCGTTTAATTTATCGGGGCTGGTCAAAAAAAATAATATTAAAAAAATAATGGAAAAGTTACGTTAATTTAAAAAAAGAGAATTATTATCATTTCACAGTATGTGAGACATACTATGTGAGAAATCCCCTGCAGTTTATAGATAAAAGTTTATCTTTAAACTGCAGTTTATAGATAAAAGAACTAGATTCTGCACGAACGGCAAAAAAATTAATGTTTCAGTTGAAGAATTTAAATTATTCAATAATGAGAAGATAAAGGTCGATATTGGAGTTAATACTGATATGAGTGCGTTAATTGATAATTTACGTTTTACAATTAACTTACAAAAATAGAACGTAAATATAATTTAAGAATTAGAAAATAATTAATCTTTTTTATTAACTTTTTATTTGATATAAAATATAATTTTATTCATAGAATTGACTTTAAAAAAAATTATTAAAATTCATGTTCACTTTTTAAATTTTTTAATAAAGTGCTCTTCAAATTTACTTTAAAAAAATTTTGAGTTAATTTTACGAACACGTGTTCGTATTTTTTACTAGGTAAATTTTTGAGGTAAATTTCAGGAACAGGTGTTCGTCGTTTTGACCAGACCCAATTTATCTCGTGTTGTTTTATAAAGATAAAATTGTGGATTAAAATCAATTTTTAAATAAGTTTTTTGGTCGTTAAGGTGATCTAAACAAAGTTTGTCGTATATGCTATTTTCAACAAGAAAAATACCAACATTTTTATCAGTATTACATATATATAAAATAAATTTAAATTAACATTATTTTTGTCATTAGTTTTGTCAGTACTTTTTTTTCTGAAAGGTTCCAGGATCGAACACCCCACACTAGTATTTACGGTGTATCGAAAAAATTTAACAATTTAGTACGCATAATAAAAACCTTTTTCTCAAGTATGAGATATCTAGGAGCCGAGATAAATGAAAATGCCCGACTAAGCGACCATCTCAAAAAACGCAAGCGACTAACGTATCAAGCGATCAATAAACTAAGAATCATTGGACTTGACACGCAACATATTCACCCAAATATGAAGGGCCAACTCTTCAAGACATATATAAGACCTGTCTTCCTGTACGGAATAGAAACATTCTACCTTAATAAAACAGAACAAAACGATATTAAGCGATTTGAAGGTAACATCCTAAAGAAGCTAATCGGAATTTCATCGCGATGTAAAAGTAAAAATCTATATTATGCCCTAAATATTGACCCAACAGAACTTCGGCTACAAACCATCAAGATCGATTTTTTTCTAAGACTACAAGAGAACGATTTTACCAAAGAAATGTTAAACCAACTTGAAAAGGATGATGTCAAAAACGATCTTATCAACGAAATTTATCAAATAACAGATATTTTAGAACTTGGACCGAGTATATCCACAGTCGAAGCATGCCTTGTTAAAAAATATGTCATTAGAGACGCGATAAGATGCGAAATAGACAACCAGCAAGTAAATGAGATCAAAAAAATATTCGAAACAAAGAACAGAGATGTTATATATAGCCACCTCTTCAACATTCTAAAATTTTGACTCAGGACGTTAAATAACACATCCGTAAAAAAAATTTAAATTTAAATTTTTCTCTTATTTTTTTCTTTTTTTTTATTATTTTTATTTTTTTATTTTTTTCTCTCTGTAAAATTTTATTGAGTTTAACTTTTATATATTATAAATAATGTAGCTTTTGTTAAGCAAGTGACACGCTTTTTTTTACAGTGTGTCACAACTTTTTCTTGGTCGACATCCGGCCTTTTATTTAAATAAATAATAATAAAAACCTTTTTAGGTAATTCAGGAGAGACAAAAAGCAGTTCTATACAATTTCAATTAATTTTAATTTCAAAAAAATTTCAAAAAAATTCTTTGAACGTTTGCAACTGATTGCATAAATAAGAATAAGATTCGAGCAATCCACGATTTTTGTCGTTCTATACTTCTTAAATATCAACATAATTAAATTTAAAACATAGAAATGACATTTATTAAAAAAAGTGAGTTTACAAAAATCAAATTAAAGATTTTAGAAATAAAGAAAAAAAAGCCAAAGCTAATCCAGTTTCATGCGCTGAACAAAAATTTTCCATAATACTATCGTAACGTTTTGATCTTTCATTAGTTTTACTTGATCTCAATATAATCATATCTAATATCTCATTGAAATCTAAATACTCAATATTTGAATCAAATTCATTTGCTTTTTCACTAAATTAATTAAGATAAAAATTATTTAAATTTTTACTAATTTATAAGTCTTACTTAAAACATCCATTTTTATTTTGAAATGAAAATATTAGCTTCAACCATTTCGGTTTCAAAAATTCACTAAATCCCAATGAACCACATAAAAATACTTAAAATTTTAATTAATTTTTACACTTTAAATAAAATCTTTTTTTTTAATTTTAATATTTACATTGTTCTATGAACAAATCTTGTGGGAAATCATTTGCATTTTCATAAGTCTTGTATAAATAATCTGATTCAATATAAATTGAATTGCAATAATATTTAAAAAGTCCAGTTTTAAAATCATTTCTTTCTTTATTTAAAAAAATTGCTAAATTCCTATTTGAATTATGACTTAGGAATTCAATCAATTTTTCTTTAGTGTTACTAAAATATCCGGTATAGTCTGCGATTATAAAAAATAATAATTGATGGGTCAAATAATAACCTTTTTTAATTTAAAAAATTTTTTAAAAATAATTAAAAAAGTAAGGAATAAAAAAACTTACCAGATGCAGAATCTATAGTGAAATAATCCAAACATTGAAAATCTACATTTTTCTTCTTTAAAATATTTGAATAACACAAATCACTAAACTTTTCATTAAATTCTTGATTTTGAGACTTGTAAAATTTTTCGATAAAAAAAATTTTATTTCTACTCAAACCATTTCTAATTTTCAATTTTGGAATAAAAGGTTTATTAATAAGTAGTTCAAAATTCGAAACATAATCAACGGGTAATCGAGATAAATTATCATATATTTTTTTAGAGAGTGTAGACAAGCGCATGGTTAGACTTGTGAGCGTTAAGTTTAGTTTCGGATCAAGCTGCTTGTATTTAAAATTTAGAAAAGCGCCTTGAGCTGCTCTGATACCGAAGAGTCCGTCAACATTTACCAATTCATAATTTCTTTCAAAAAAGATTAATGCTTTATTTATGCGATAAATTAAGTCTTTGGTTAAGAGTTCAGCTCGTCTATCATCCAAACTTAAAATACATGAACCTAAGCTTAGTAATATTAAATATTTAAAAAACATTTTATATTTTATCAGTAGCATAACTTTGAAATTTAAACAAAACCACAATTTACGCAATCGAATTATCGAGAGGCATTTATCGTTGTTTTGTGTGTTTTCTTGACGTTTTCTCAATATTCAAATAAGAAAAAAGAAGAGTTAAAGATCGATTTTGTACATAATTTTATTATAATTTCTTATTTCTAACTGTTAACTCAAGATGTATTCTATTAAAATATTTAATCTATTATATTTAAAATAAAAAATAAGAAAATATACTTTTCCCAATTGTAACTTGTGCTTATCTTATGTTTAATTACTTTGAAAAAAAAAAATTTTTTTTTTTAAAGCTATTTCTCTTGGTAAAAAATATTTTGACACTTAATATTTTAGCACGCAAATAATTGTATGATACTGATGAAAATCAATATGATTTACAATAATAAAAAAAGAAGCATATTTAGTATTTTTTTTAAGGTAATTCTTAAGTTTCAGGTGTTTTACAAAGCCGAAGATAAATATTAAAATTTTTTTTGAAATAATAAACATATTTATTACATTAAAAATTTAATTTTTCGAAATTATTTTTTAATAGAACTGAACAATTGTTGAAACGAACAAGCTTTTAAAATTTACTCAAATTATCCGGAATATTTTATTTTGTTAAGATTGTGAGATTTGGTCGTTTTAGTAGAAAAATACATATTTAATGGGAACAAAATTTGCAGAACTCGATGATCTGAATCAACTGGTTTATGGTAAAAATGGTTATAGACGAGTAAATAGTAAAATATTCCAATTATGTTGAATTTGATTTAAAACCCAGTAGTTTTCGTCAATTAACTGATTTGTAATCCATCAAAGACCTTTTAACATATAACAATCGATTCAGCTCATCGAGTTCTACAAAAACCCAATCTGATTGATAAATTTTTTCAAAATTTTTTATATTTTTAGTCGTAATTGCGAAAACATCATTTTTATCCTTCATTTTTCATCCCTGAAAGACAAATCACCACCAACTTTCAATGATATTAAATATTTTCAAAGCAAGGTGTAGAGCAGCTTCTAAAGCCAATTTGGCTAAGTGCATTTTCAGCACTACTACTAATACTACTACTAAACTGTTCAGCTCACTGGGCTTGACAAGAATCAAAAGTCATTTAGACTTTAAATTTATCGGATATAAAGATGGCAAAATCAGGTTAATTCACAAAAATTTTTTTTTTTTAAATTAAATTTTTTATTACAACTACCTTTTTCTTTTTCAAAAACTATTATGTTATTTGTGAAACAAATCGTCTTAACTATTTTTTTCTGATTTCAAAAATTTCAAGTCGACTTGAGAAAAAATGTCTAACACTACTTTTCAATAATCTGAACAGAAATAGTTTCATTAAAGGAGGTTCGAAATAAAAAAGGAAACTGATTTTAAAGAAATTTATTTTTCAAAAGAAACTCCTCCAACTGTTAATTCTTTTAAATTAAAAATCACTCAAATTAATTTTTATTCGTATATTTAGTTATGTTAAGTAGATATTAAGGTATTAGTTGGAGCTTCTCGAAATAATATTAAAAAAGTATTTCAAAGACATAGACTTTAATGCTTTAGCATTAAAAAAGATCATATACTTAGTGGTAATCATTGAGATTTATGAGTCTTTATTTGTCCTTTTAAGAATTGAAAAGGAAACCGTTGTCAGAATCTCATATTAGATCTCATTAAGTGAAAACGAATTTTATTCTAACAGACATTAACAGAGCAACGCACATAAAACTTTTTAACATAGAAAATTAAACAATTCCAAGATGCAATATGTGCTCATTTGTTAGCAATTAACAGATTATTAGATGAAGACAATTTTATCAACAAACCAAAAAAAGGTGGTCAGAAAAAAGCCCATAAAACATTAGTTCGTGATTAATAGAAATAATACTATTTTTTGAATTCTAAATTTATTATCTTATTAATTCACTAAATTCAATATTGAATTAAAAAAATTTGAAATTTAAAAATTTTTTTTATTTTTCAGAATCAAATAAAAAACTGCAAAAATAATTTCAATCTATTTAGCACAAAAATATTTAGTGCGTTATCAACAGGTAAATTTTTTCGATGCAACATCAGTGGTTCCTTAATGCAACATAGAATGCGACTTATTTAATGAAAAAATGCACCCTAAAAAAAAAACATAAAGCGACTTTAAATGCAAATAAATGCATTTTGGTTGTAAAAATTTTTTAAAATGCGACTTTATTTTTAGAAAAAAATTTTTACATAAAAAAATTATTTATTTAAACGTCGAATACGGCAAATTTTTTACATTTGATAATTTCTAAGAATTAAACAAAATATTAAATATTTAAAAATTTGAGTTTAAATGAAATAGATTTTCATCAAATGCTTCGAATACAAGGCTTTTTTTTATTATTCGAGAAATATTATCTCATAGAAAAATTTTCAATAAAAGAACTTGAAAAAATACCGACCTGACCTTCTATTTGAGGTAATACGGTAGATTACTAATTGTTTCTGGTAAAATTCTATTTCTATCATAACTTGATATTTTATCAATAATTGAAATACAGCTTTTCTATCGAATTAACAGCGTACCCGTATCGTACCACTAGCGAACCCGAACCGTACTAAAAAAAAAATTTTTTTTTTTCAAAAATTTTCAAATATTTAGGCTTTGAAATCAACGATGAAAACAATGATAAAGATCATCTTGAGTCGTTATTTTAACACGACTCTGCGTAAGTGGTCGATAGTCGGCCTCAGAATTAGCTTTAATAAATAAATAAATAAATTACACCTTATTTAGTTGTTTATTAAATTCTTATTGAATAGTAAAAATAGCAAAACTAAACGATTTATTTTAAAAAATTTTCTGAATAGCCTCTTGAAATTTATCGATTTCATTTGGATCTAAAGTTTTGGAATTGAAAAAAATATTAACAGTTGCTAAATTTCTAATAATATCGGAATAAAATTGATCTTTTATATCTTCATGTGATAGAAAATTCAATACTGGATAATTAATTAATTGCGCTGCTGTTGCAACCGCAATACTTGTAGGGCCTGCCAAAGAACTCACTAAAATAACAGCAGTTGATTGAGTTTGTTGAATAACAATATCAAAATGATACATAGTATCAGCTGCACTCGATATATTTGTCATTTTTGAATCAAAATTTCTTCCAATCATAAAATCATTAAAAAATTTAAATTCATGAATCTTTTTCAATTCGTCTAAATTAAAACCATTTTTATTAGGTACAGCAAGTGCTACATCAATTGACAAATTGACATAATTATGAAAAAAATTTAATAAGATCTCAGCCGATTTCATTTCTTCGGCAAATATTAAAATAGTTTTTTGTTTTCTTAAATAGGAATTCATGTGACGATCACCACGTTCATTTTGACTCATTCTTAAATTATGTCTATAACTTTGAACTTGACCATTTGTATCGCCTCTATTACTTATTGCTATATAATCACTCGTAACTGCATTTGTTCTCGGATCATCTTTATTCACCGGCATAACAAAACTTCTTACATTTCCGTATACTCTTGCATTTACACACAACTGCCAATCTTCTCCAGTTTGCCATGTGAACATTTTATCTCTAAACATAAGCTTGACCCATTCTCTCTCCATAAACCAACTACCACCGACAACGTCAACTTCTGTTATTGTATCCGAACCTGAGACTGGACCATAAAAATAATTCTCAGCAAAAGGTGTGCCCTTAGTTCCTAAAATTCCATTGTAAGCCTCAGTGTTTATCGTATACAAACAACTTTCCAAGAAACGACTTTGTGGTATACAATCGTCATCAAATACAACAACATATTTAGTCTTTGTTTGTAAAGCCAATTGAAACCGACCAAAATATTTCAATTGCATTTCACCTTTATTCACAAATAGACTTGTATTTGTTTGATTGAGTAAACTCTTCACTTCGGCTACTTCAGCATCTAATTGATTGGCAACTGGCGATGCAAAATAAACAATCCAAATTATTTTTGGTGGATGAGTTTGATTTATTAAAGATTCAACCCATCTTTTAGCTAGACCTGTTCGCTTATATAAACTAACCACAGCTGTTATTGAAAATTCATCGTCATCTTTTCTCGAAATATTATACTTACTTGACAATGAAAATATTTCATTCATTTTTAAACGATCTCTTGCTTTTGAACGTTCAATTAATTTAGATTTTCTTAAGTCATAAGGTTCATAATTCAAATTGAAATAACTGGTACCTTTTAAATGTGTTTTTTCTTGATTAAAATTATTCAAATCTGTTAAATTTAATTTATAAACTTCGCTAGCCAATAGATCCTGTCTAGGCTTTGTTAAACAACTTTGATTTCTTTCTAATTTTTGACTAAAATAATCTTCTAGAATTCGACCTATTCGTCTTGATGCTTGACCATCCCCAAATAAATGCAATTTTAAATTTTGATTATTTTTCGAACGCAAAGAATTAATTGCATTTTCAACTGAATCGACTATTTTATCTAATTTAACTCCGATTTGTTGAATTGTTCCAACATAAATACCCTCTGGTCTCTCTGTAGTTTCTCTCATCAGTATAACTGGTTTACCTATACTCGATGACTCCTCTTGAATACCACCTGAATCAGTTAGAATAATGTCTGATTCAGTAAGAACACGTGGAAATATATCATAGGATATTGGCTCTATTATTCTTATATTATCGCCATTTTTCAATATTTCGTTAACTATTTTTCTAACATTCGGATTCGGATGAACAGGAAAAATAACAAGAACATTTTCTTTGTGTTTATTGACTATTTCTTTGATAGCCAAACACATTTCTTTCATATTATCAAAATTTTCTCTCCTATGCATCGTCACTAAAATAACAGCTTTTAAATTATTTTTATTTTCTTTAAAATTTTGAATGTCTTTTATAATTGATGGTAAATGAGATAGATTTTTTGATTGTAGTGAATAGAAAGCGTCTATGCCAGTATTACCAGTGACAAATATGTCACTATGACAAACTCCTTCTTTAACTAAAGCTTGTTTTGAATATTCAGTTGGAGCAAACATTAGACGAGAAACAGCGTCTATTAATTTTCGATTAGTCTCTTCAGGAAATGGATTCTCCATATCGTATGATCTAAGACCAGCTTCGACATGAGCTACTGAAATGTGTAAATAAGAAGCGGCTAGTGCAGCTGCAAGAGCTGTCGTAGTATCACCTTGTACCACAACTAGAGATACTTTATTCAATCTTTTAAATTCTAGAGTCAATTTTTGAAATGCATTATTGAAAAAAGTACTCAAATCTTGATTTGTTGTCATGAGATCTAAATCAATATCGACTTTTTGTCCAAATGAATTTAATGTTTGTCTCAATATCTCTCGATGTTGACCAGTACTTAAAACTACTAATTCAAATTTATTTCCATAATTTAATTTTCTCAATTCACTTATCAATGGAGCACATTTAACAGCCTCTGGTCTTGTACCAATAACAACAACAACTTTAGGTAATAAGAAATTATTCTCATTTTTCGAATTCAATTTAAAATTCTTTATCTCTATTAAATTCGAGTTTTTTAAATAAAACAATATGGATAAACAGACAAAAAATGTAATTACAATTAAAACATTATTAAATGTTTTGAACATAAAACGTCTCATCTCAGAGATCATTGACAAATCCTGAAAATAATTTCTTTTTTATTTATTTTTTTTTATTTCAAATTTATTTAGAATTTTAAAGACTATCAAGTTAAAAATAAGAAATAAAAGCCTTAATAATTCCACGTAACAACGCCGAAGCAGAAAATCGAAAGAATTTTTTTCTCTTTTTTAAATCAATTTTTTTTTCAAAAGTTATTGTTTGCCTTCGGTAAATTATTTTTATCAAATATGAATTTTTCAAAATTTTATATTTGTTTTAAGTCATGGTAACTCGGTAACACTTAAAGTTAAGTTTAGATAATCTAAACCTTAGTGGTTAATTTTTCTGCAGCATAAATTATTTCATGGAAATTTCTTTGAGAAATTAGTGATTTTTAAATTCTAAAAAGAATTTTTAATAAAAATATTGCAGAATGTATTTTAATTTTATTACCAATCAAATATTTCCGACCAAAAAGTACTTTTGTTTCTAAAAAAAAAGTAGAAAATATAAACGAATCTACAATAATATACTTATTTAAAAACAATTAGAATTAAACTTGTTATTTAAAAACCACTTAGTCTCTAAGTAAGGTTTAGGTTACCTAAACCAAGTTAATTTGACTTGATACAATTAAAATATGAATACAAAATTATACATAGTTACAAAAAATTTCCGCGGGCAAGTAATAATCTTTTAATTGAGAATATCAGAAGCAAAACCCAACGAAAAAAAAATTTTATGTAAGAAATAAAATTTTTTTCTGATTTTTTTTTGTCGTTGTCAGTAGAAATTTATTAGGTTTTATTTTCTTTTCATAAATTTTCCGTAACAAATCCAAAAAAAGGCCAGAAATTAAAAAAAAATAATAATAATAATATTATTTACTTAATTTTTAAAATTTAGGATAATTACCGTAAACTCTTGCCTATAACTCTAATGGAAAGTGATTGGAAAATCCAATTGGTCTCCATTAGATTTATAGGCAAGAGTTTACGGTAATTATACTAAATTTTAAAAATTAAGTAAATAATATTATTATTATTTTTTTTAATTTCTGGTAGTACAGGGGTGCTTGAGGGATAGTAATCGACACATAGAGAACATATACAGAACATAGAGTCATACTTTAGATATATTTTATCCTTAATACCTTTAAGAATTGTAAGTGACGAATAAATCTATTATGTTCCCTTTATGTGTCTTAAGTGTGACAACTTAAGACATTATGTCTGGGATGTTACTTAACGTGACTTTGTATGACAAAGTGTGACTTCAAAAAAAAAGCTTAAGTGGGACTAAATATGACAAAGTGTGACTTCTAAAAAAAATTATGAACGGAACTTTATTAAATTATCGATTTAAGTAAGACCAAATATTAGCCAATTTTAGACAGGATTACACTGAATAGAATCTCTTTCATCGTAACTTGACCTAATTTTACGTTACATGACGTAAAATCGTGTAATTATACGTAATATAACGCCTTGTTACATTAAAATACGAAGTGAATGTGAATTTTTGGTACAAAAGTACAGTACAATAATAAATTGTAACAAAATTTGTATCATCTAAATTTTACTTCTGCAAAATGCACATATGCATAATAATTTTGCAGAACTAAAATTTAGATGATACAAATTTTGTTACAATTTACAGAACTAATTTTTAACATTCAGAAAAAAAGTTATTCAACTTAGTTTATTATTGTACTGTACTTTTGTACCAAAAGTTCACATTCACAAATACGAAATGTTACGTTCAGAGTAGCGTCATGTTACTTTTCTTTGACGTAATATCCGATAAGCAATAAGATGGGTGAGAGAAGTGTGTCACATCAAGTAACATTATCAGTGTGTATTTTGATTTTTTTAATTTCGATTATTTTTTTTTGAATTATCTTAAGCAGTTTTAATTTATCATTGAATTCTAATAACCTTTTGTCGATATTTTGTATATCGAAAATTTCTTCTTTTCACCAATATACCTATTGTCATGATGCTAAATCTTATTCAATATTTTCCATAAGTTCGAAAGCTTTTGTTTTTTTAAACGATGATGGAAAATAAAAATAAATTTTTAGTCATTTTATAAAATAATTTATTCAAAAAAATAAATAAATAATTAAAAAAACTAAATGGTTTATTAAAATAGTTAAGTTTTGTCATAAGGCGGAAATAATTTAAACGGTTTGTCTAGATGCTTACAAAATCTAAATTGACAATTTTGAACATGTTGATTATAATTATTCTCAGACTCAATATGATTTATAAACTTGATCTTTTTCGGTGGCTCAATATGCTTAGTAAAACAATAAATATACTTTTCGACTTTCCATTTCTTGCCCTGTCTCAAATTATTATTATTTCTATCGTTTATATCTTCATTCATTTTAATCCATTTCGGATAAACAATGCCTTTAAGACTTAAAAAATTCTCGCATAAATTCCTCATCGATTTCGATGTTAAACTCAACGTATAAATTGACAAAGAATCTAAATTTTTAAATATTTCATAAAGTATATCAAACGGTAAGTCTAATAGACTATAATCTCCATTATTAGACTCTATATTTAAATTATTTAAATTAAAAGTAATTTGATTTGTCAATTTATTATGACATAAATCGGCATTTAAAAAATTATACTTTAAATCTTGATTATATTGAAATGATTTTGTAAACATAAAATCATATTTACGCTTAAAATAACCACAACCATATTGTCTAAAAGGACATTCTTTATCGATATCTTCCGAATTATTAAATATAAAATTATGATATAAATCATAATGCTCACTGAATTCATCTCTTCTTAACAATTCGTTACAATCAACTGAAAAATGTGTGTCATTTAGACGATATGACTCATAGGTTATTTGAAAGGCATCACAGGGTAATTCTTTAGCTACATTTAATTTCATAATTGAACTCAATTCTGTACATTCTAATAATTTTAAATTAGTCTCTTTGAGTTTTTGCTCCAATTCTTCTTTGGATTCTTCTTTTATTTCAAGCTTATTTGCTAAAATATTTTCATCACGATTTGGTTTTAAATAAAAATCTTCATAAGCTTTTAGAAAGCTTTCATTTAAATATATTTTTTTCTCGATAAAATCCTCATAAGTAATTATGTCTCTTAGAATAAA
>NTPY01000526.1:2455173-2495315 GCA_002922825.1 Brachionus calyciflorus | reverse complement strand
TTGAAATTGATTCACAATATTTTCCAGTAAAACCATATTTACACTTACAATTGACTCTTCCCATTTTAATTGAACATAAACCATCATTTTGGCAAACATTTGTCAAACATGCTTCGGTCTTTAAACCAGTTAGTTTAAACTCACACTTGGGACCATAGTAACCAATTTCACATGCACATATTATTGAATTATTCATTGGTATACATCGACCGTCATTTAAGCAACTATCAACAGTACATATTGACGATTCTGATTTATCATCGTCTAAATTATTACAGCTAAATCCATGCTTACCATCATTACAAAAACACCAATATCCATTTGCTAATTTAATAAAAAAATTTAAAAAAAAAATTTTTTTTTATTTTTTTTTCAATATTTTTACTTGCAGTGAAACAAATTCCATTTGCACCACATGGATTAGTCTTACATGGATCTACTGCATTTGGTGATGAGGAATTACAATTTTTGCCCATACGACCACTTGGACATTCACAATAATAATCATCCATGTAATTGTAGCATTTTGCTCCGCCGTAACATGGATTACTTGAACATGGTAGTCTCTCAACGTCAAGTTTATCACAATTGTCACCCGACACACCACGTACACAGTGACACGAGTGACTTAACTCGTTATTTACAATTAAATTCTCACAATTTCCGAAACGACAACTAAATCTTTTACACGGAAGTCTCAGTACTGGTAGCTTAACTGAAGCTGGCAAAATAGAACGCTTCGAATTTTCTTCATCATCCTCTTGTAAACTATACTTAATAAATAAAACTAGAAAAATCAAACAGATTCTCATTTTTTTCCAAAAAAATTTTTTTTCTATTTTTTCTTATCTAAACGTAAAAAATGACAAGAACTTGCCAAATTTATAATATATATTTAAATAGTAAATTTTACTCAATAGTCACATATAATCACTCATATCATTTAAAAAAAAAAACTAAGCTAATCATTTAAAATAAAAATAAATCAAGTAAAAAAGATAAATTGGGGTTAATTTCTTCTTCTTTCTTTTTTTTTGTTTAGGATGAGAAGGATGTAGTCTTTCTCATTTTCTTTTTTTCTAATCAATTGAGTAAATATGAGATCAGGTTTTGAATTTCGTGTATATTTACTATTCGATTTATACTAAATAACGTAGTAGGTGGTCTTAGGGTAGTCTCTTGGATTTTGTTTTTTGTTTTTTTTTTTGATGTCTCCTAAATCCATTAATTAAAATTATTTTCTTAGATGGATTAAGTTTTTAAATCTTTGATCGAAAATTAAATAAAAATCTATAAAAAAAAAAAATGGATTAAATTTGATTTTTCTTGTTGTTTGAAATGAGATGCGCTATAAAAATACAATGCACATTTCGGACAAGACTAGTCGTAAATTATATTGAATTAGTCTAGATTAAAAAAAAAACATAAGAAGACAAGATTTTCAACTTTTTTTGTTATTGTTGGTTGGTCTTTTAGACTTGTAGGATTTATATAATCTTTAGTTAGAATTTAGTATTAATTTTAACAACTGATTCTTGTGCCACATACCGATAATAAAGGATTAATTATTAACATATTGTTTATTAGGTAAGAATTCATTTTTGTGATATAGCTGGTTAAAAATTTTTCAATAAAGCCTTTTATTATTTTTTTTTTAAATAAAAAGAAGAATTAGATTTCAAATATGAAAGTAGGTTTTATGACAAAATTAAGTCTTGTTGCTATTAATATTTACAATTAAAATACAATTTGCAAAATTTTCTAAATTTCACAAGTTTTCTTTTTTCATATTAAAGTGCTGTTAAAAAAAATTCTAAAAATTTTTTCGTGGAAAAAAATATTTTCAAAATTATTTTTGGACGGGAAGACGATTAATTTTTTTAGAAAAAAGGGATCGAATTTTACAAAAGTCTCAAGAGTTTTTTTTTTAGTAAAAAATTATTTTCAACATATTTTTTTCCACCAAAAAATTTTTAGAAATTTTTTTTTACCAAATTTTACGTAGATTATCCGTAATTTACCAATATTTTACGAAGCAATTAAGATTTGTAGACTACCGTTTTTTATGTAAAATATCGTGAATACATCATAGTACCGTAAAACCTTGCTAATAAGCGACTAAAAATCGTCTCTTTCGACATTCCTGGTAGAGTTTAGTGTGGTGTATAAAAATATCACAAAATTAAAATTTTTCTGATGACTCTTCTTCTGAAAAAAGGGAGGTCTGGGGGTGCGCTTATAAACAAGGTTAGCTCTGTTTATATTCATGTAAATTTAAAAAAATACATTCAAACTGAAGCTGATTTTATTACTCTGTAAAATGCTTAAAAGTGAAACAATTTTGCTACACTTAAAAATACTCTTTGAAAAATATGCATGCCATTGAAAAAGGTTCTACATGCATTTTGCAGCTTTTATGCAGAGCTATATCTTTGAATCTAGCTAAATTTTTATGTATTTTTTTGAATTTTACAGAATAATCTTATCGTTCAAAAATTAATTTCCCCAATATTTAATTGAAATTTAAAGAAGAATTTGTTGTTTCAGCATGCGTTTTAAGATAGTTCAGAAACAATTAAATTTTGTGAAAAAATTCATCGAAAAAAGCGAGACACGAATGACAGCAACCCAAAAAACAGATTATTAAAAAACCGAGACTTTTATAAGAGTTTCAAGTTCGAGCGCGACACTCGAACTCGAATACCAAAAATCGATTTTTTCCCCGCTGAAGTGTCTATAATTAGCTGTTGTGAGTGAAAATTTTTTATTGTCTTAAAAATCAGAAACTAATTTATTAAATATAAATAATCTAAATTCATAAAAAAAAATTGATAAATCTTTAGGATATTATTATAAAGTCAATAATCTCTATTTTTCTCATGCGTCAGCTATTCCAATTGAATTGTTGACGAATTTATACCATATTGATTAATTAATAAATTTTTCAAATCAGCTACCACGTTATCATTTATGTCCGTATTCATACATCTAAGATTTAATGTAGCTATTATTTCCTTGTTAGTTAGTTGCCATACATGTAGCTCTAGAATTTCGCTATTTGGAACTCGTTTGACTATATCGTTTTTTAAATTTTGTATATCAATGTCGCCTGGAACAGCTTCTAACAAAATAAGTGCTGAATCTATGAAAATATCTTTAACATGGAAGAGAATTAAAAAAGCAATAATTGTACAAAGGACAGGTTCGAGGAAATCGATCAACGATCCGGGTATATTTATTTCATTTTGATACATGTGTAGCAATGAACTTAAAATTACAATAACTGAACCTAAGAAATCGGTCAATATGTGTAAAAAAATCGCTCTCATATTTTCATTTGAACCATCAGCTTAAAAAAAAATAAAAGTACAGATTATTTTTTATAAATCCTCTATAAAAATTTAATTATATATTAAAAAAATTTCAAAAAAGCTAAAAGTTAAAATAAAATCGGTTACATATTATCATACCGTGGTTATTATTGTCTTGTTCATGAATTGATGTATGCGAATGAGCATGACCAAAAATAAATAACCCAACTAGGTTGATTCCGAGGCCAATAGAACCGACTATGAGCATAAGTTTTGGATCTTCTATTTGCTTCGGCTCGAAGAATCTCTCAATAGCTTCAACAAACATTCCAAGACAAACGGATACAAGAAAAACAGAATTAATCAAACCACCTAATATCTCAGCTCTTACCCAACCAAACGTATTCTTATTAGTCTTTCTAGCAGCTATTATAACTGAGAATAGACCGACTATTAAAGCCAACGAATCGGATAACATGTGAAAACTATCAGTTATCAAAGTTATCGATTTAGTCATTTGACCAACTATTAATTCAACTAGAAAAAACGAAAATGTCATTACTAACATACAACTTAAACGTGTGCGATTCGATAGATGACAACAACCGCAAAATTTATCAGCATGATCATGAGAGTGTCCATGTCGATTCATTTCTAAATAATTAAAAAATCTTAAAAAAAAAAACTTCAGTATTAAATAAAAATTGTTTAGCTTTTTCGAATTCAGCATTTTATTTTAAATACAGTACATTTATGAAATATGTAAACATGTTTTTTAGACATTTATTAAATCGCTCTTAAAAACCTAAATTGTTTAAACTGCTCAAGAGCAAGTTTTGAACAACAAAAAATTTCTTGAATATTTATTTATGAGTATAAGCATTTTTGCTTAAGCTATAAACATTGCCTTAAAAACCTCTTAAATATTGCTTTTTGATTGTTTAAAATATCTTGAACAACGTCATACACAGAGTGTCAAATTATTTAAGAAATATACATTTATATTTTATAAGACAGAAGGAATCTTTTAGAATATGGAAATTGGTTTAGAGAGACTTTTTTTTTTAATTTTTTTCTAAATGTTTTTCTTAAAAATGTTGTTGATTTATAAGCAAGTTGAGACGCTTTTTCACATTTTCCCCATTTTTAATTTTACCATTTTTTTTTAGTAATTTTTTGACTTTAATAAGTCTTATCATTTTCTCTTTATTTAAGAGATTAGAAAATTAAAAGATAATTTATGATTAATGGGCTATTTTTCTAATTATATTATGAAATTATTAACAAAATTTGGTCTTTTAAAATTTTAAATTTTATAAGAATTTTATCAAATTATCTACTAATTTTTTAGCGATTCACATTAATAAAATATTCTGAATTTATTAAATAACAATATTTTATTAATGTGAATGGCTTAAGTTAATGGCTTAATTAATCCGGAGATAAATAATCACTTTTTTATTTTTTTTCGAAATCCGTAGAATAGTATACAT
Source organism: Brachionus calyciflorus (assembly GCA_002922825.1). Classification (NCBI taxonomy): domain Eukaryota; kingdom Metazoa; phylum Rotifera; class Eurotatoria; order Ploima; family Brachionidae; genus Brachionus; species Brachionus calyciflorus. The sequence continues at coordinate 2,490,511 of NTPY01000526.1, read as the reverse complement.
AAATATTTCTTTTAATAAAGTATATAATTAAGACGATTGGTCGAGAAGACGGCCCTGTAAATAAATAAATAAAAATAATTAAGATGACACAGTGGATAGCATATTTGGTATTTTAAAGGTGTGGAGTGCGCTTATAAACAAGGTTTTACGGTAATTCTTTACGACATATCGACGCAGCGTTCGATGAAATTGAAAAAAAGCGCTTTAATTCGTGGTTATATTAACCTTGCTGAAAAAAGAAGATTGCTTAAGACAAAATGGGTTTTTGCATGAGTCGCCAGAACTAGATAAAATTTACGTTTTCAATGTAAACAAAGTGCATTTTAGTCCTCATCTATGACTTCAACTACTTTTCATAAATGTATTTAATTTAGCTGTGTTAATATTTTTAAGCTAAACAGTCTATAACTGTTTAGATTTAAAGTATAAAATCACATTGTTTATTTAAGAATTCAACCAAATTTCATTTGGTAAACGTTGAACCCCAAGTCGATCAGAACGATTTCGGTTTATTTGCGATTGCTTATGAGCAAGTTTTATCTAATGGAAGAGACCCGTCCAATTACAGATTACAGATTCAATCAATCGAAAATTCGAGAAAGTTACAATTTTTTTTATTAATTATGGTCCTTTCCCAACTTTCGAATTTTTAGAAGTTTCAAACAAATCAAAAATCTTAAATGAATTCATTGTAAATTTATAGTTTTTTTGTTTTGTAACTCTTTTGTTATTACTTTTTTCGTTGACATTAATATAATAAAAAAAAAATAAAAAAAAATAAACTGTCCGAAAAACTCCGAAAACTCCAGAACTCTTTTAAAAAAATAGTCAGATAAATTTTAATAAAAAATTTAGTCTATACAAAGTTATTTTTAGTGGTGTATCTGATTTTGAAGTATTTAACAGAAAGTCAAGATTGTTCGTAAAACGTACCGAAAAGTATCACCCTAAGTTTTGTTTACCAAAGTTTCAGAATGGAGGAGGTTCGGTTGGAATTTGGGGATGTATTAATCATAAAGGTACTGGATGTTGCACTATTTCTTAAGGGAGAAAAAATCAGTTTGTGCATACGGAGACCCTTGAAAATCACTTGTTACCATCGGCCGAGATTTTTTTTGATCAGACTCAACATTGGATTTTCAACAAGATGGGGCTGGTTCACTTACTGCTTATTCCGTTTGAAATTTGTTTCAAAAGCGTTCTTTTTGTTGAAAGTTCCTAGTGAAGTAATTTTAGAGTTAGAATTGTTTTTTGGGGTTGTTTACATTCAAAAAAATTTAGTTTTAGTAAAAATTTTTTTTTTCAAAATTAAATTCAAAAAAGTTGTTTAGAATAATAATAACAATTTCGGAAAAGAATTTTAATAATAATTTTGAAATTGGAAATTTTCTTTTAAAAATTTCAAAACAATTTTATTTTAAAAATTGAATATAAAGCAAATCAAAACAAATTTTTCTCAATAATTATCTTCGTTTATAAAAATTTTAGTAATGTAATTTGATTGATTTAGCAAGCATCAATTCGTTTAGGTGTTTATTTTTGTCAATATCGTTGTTTATTGTAAAAATATTGATCTAAGACTTTGTTTATGTAATCTGTTTTTCATTAATTTTTTCTTTAAACATTAAATTCTTAAATTTTTGAATGAGGATTTGAAAAATTACAGTTTTGAATATCGACTTTTGAAAAAGATTTGTATTTCAAAAAACGTCTTTGATTTTGTTTTATACAGCAGTTATAATGAAAAAATGGCGTTACCGTTACCGTACCGTTACCGTGAGCGTTACCCTACCGTTACCGTTACCATTACCATTACCGTTACCATACCGTTACCATTACCGTTACCGTTACCATTACCATTACCATTACCATTACCCATTACCGTTACCGTTACCGTTACCATTACCGTTACCATTACCGTTACCATTACCGTTACCATTACCGTTACCATTACCGTTACCATTACCGTTACCATTACCCATTACCAATGGTATTTCATTATAACTGCTGTATTATTCAAAAAGTTGATTTTGACAAATTTTAAAACAAAAACAAGATATTTTGTAACTTTTATGAAGAAAATTTTTAAATTTAACAACCCTAATTGTTTTAATAAAATGTAAATAATTAGGGTTTAGGTTATGGTAAAGGAAACGGTTAGCTTAGAAAAATGTTTTTTGATAATCAAATACAATGAAGATATAAAGTAAATTCTTTTTAATGGTATGTGGCATAAAATAACTTCTTTCTCTTTCGTAGTAAAGTGCCTTAGTCTTTTTGAAAAAGGATATTGTTTATTTTTATAAAATTAATTGTCTATACCTCCGTAAACGCTTGGTCCTATTAAATTTCTAATTAACAAAATGCGGTCTATTCCAAAATGAAAAGAAAGCTAAATTCATGAAAAGTAATTATGATGCTGTACGCATCGGTTCTACTTCACAATTTAGATGCAGTATACAAACTAACATTTAATTCTAAATCAACACTTTCGAAACAATTTTAAAAATACTTTATTTAACTAAATAATTTTAAAATATTTAAAAAAAAAAATTGCTCCAAAATTTTCTTAATCTAAATCAGAAAAAAAAATTAATTGTTTTGTAAAAATTGGACTCGATCTGAACTCGGTAATATGAGATGAAAATTATAAAAAAAAAATCAAAATTTTTTGTTTGTATGTATTAAGACATTTCTATAACTTGTTGAGTAGGGGACGTTTTTTCTTTATTTGGTGTTGTTTGACCACAACATGTATTTGGATTACAATTAATATTACATTCTAGAATACAATTTTTTTGATCGTCTTCTGCATCGAGAAATTCCGGTTGAATTGTAGTCGAATGTATGCCGTGTTTGTGAAATAGCTTCTTCAAATCAGCAGCTACTTTCATATATTCAATTGAATTATGACATTTAACATGCGCCGTAGCTATTATTTTGTTGCCAGACAATCGCCAGACATGCAATTCATGAACTGATATAACACCTCGAATTTTTTTGACTATTTCTTTTTTTAATTGTTCCAATTCGATCTCTTTCGGAACAGTTTGTAACAAAATAAAAGCTGAATCTCTTAATAAAGGTATTGTTGAGCACATAATTAGAGTAACTAGAGTTAAACAAAGAGCTGGATCGATTAAATCGATAAATGATTTAGGTATATTTAATTGTTTTTGATAAATATTTAACAATGCACTTATGACGACTATTATTGAGCCCAAAGCGTCTGCTAGAACATGTAAAAAAACTGCTTTCATATTCATATTTGCTTCATCAGCTTCAAAAAGTAAATTTTTAATTTAAAAAAAGTTTTTTCTTAACTTATAAAGAAATCTTACATAAAATATGACATTTAGTTGTCTTTTTCTTTTCTTTTTTATCTTCTTTAATTTCTCTAACAAATTGATCGTATTCATCGTCGCTTTGATCATCATTTACAGGCATAGCTGGTAATGAATGCGAATGAGCATGGCCAAAAATAAATAACCCAACTAGGTTGATTCCGAGGCCAATAGAACCGACTATGAGCATAAGTTTTGGATCTTCTATTTGCTTCGGCTCGAAGAATCTCTCAATAGCTTCAACAAACATTCCAAGACAAACCGATACAAGAAAAACAGAATTAATCAAACCACCTAATATCTCAGCTCTTACCCAACCAAATGTATTCTTATTAGTCTTTCTAGTAGCTATTATAACTGAGAATAGACCGACTATTAAAGCCAACGAATCGGATAACATGTGAAAACTATCAGTTATCAAAGTTATCGATTTAGTCATTTGACCAACTATTAATTCAACTAGAAAAAACGAAAATGTCATTACTAACATACAGCTTAAACGTGTGCGATTCGATAGATGACAACAACCGCAAAATTTATCAGCATGATCATGAGAGTGTCCATGATCATGTGAATGCCCATGATCATTACCATGACTGTGTCCGTGTGCGCCTCGACCCATTTTTTATATAAACATTTCTCTACAAAAATAAAAAAAAAATTATGAAAATTGGAACAGAAATTTTTTTGTTTTTTTATAAAATAAAAGCGTCTTTTATTCTACCAATGGTTTAGAATTTCAAGCGAACATTTACTGGTTTTTTATTTTTATTATCTCTCTATAGAAAGTTTTTTTTTTTTTTTATAATTTTTAGAAAAATATTTTTATCTAGAATAAATTTTGTTTTTAGACTCCGAAATCTATAGACATAAATTATTCTAATTTGAAATATTTTTGCAATTTTAGTTTTTTTTTTTTTTCATATATTTATATCAAAGGCCTCGTGCAAATGATGATTTTTCCTAAAAAACCTAAACCTTTGAATCAACATGAAATATTAAAAAGAGACTTGAGACTTTTGTTCACGGAATGGCATGACAATTGGGAAAAAGACTTGCCTAAAAAATGGAAAATAGCCGATGATTTAATTATATTACCATCGAATTGTTTTCAATTAACTCATTGGAATGAAAAAGATAATTTTTGGTTTCACTTAGCCAAATGTTTTAAAGTAAATCGTGTCGCTCAAGAGAATAAAGTTAAACCAGATGATTTTAGAAGTCCGAATTTAACACTTTTATACGGAAATTCGTCGATAGTAACTGTTAATAACAATGGAATTAAGTTAGTGTTTTAATATAAAATAAAGTAAAATATAGAGATAAAAAAAATTGTGTGTTATTATTAAAAAGATATTGTTATGATATTACAAAGTGCATGTTTAGCTGGGGTAATATAACTGAAAAGTTAAGAATTGCTAGTTTTGATTGTTCAAAAGAAACTGTTGTTGATTTATATGCAGGTAAAGATAAGAAAAGTTTGATATTTAAAAGAAGAAAAAAAAAGAAAATGACATTTGATTTTTTATTATTAAGGTATCGGTTATTTTACACTAGTTTATCTTGTTCATGCTAAAGCGAAGCGTTTAATTGCTTGTGAATGGAACCCTGATTCGGTCGAAGCGCTTAAAAATAATTTAAAAATTAATAATTGTGAGCATAGATGCGAAATTTTGTTAGGTGATAATAGACAGGTAAATTTTTAAATTGAAATTAAAAAAAAATGAAAAATTGTTTCCTTAGGCATTGGATTTCATCTTTATTAATTTCAATTGAAATTTTTTTATTTTCTTGAAAAAGTCACAAATATTTTTTTCTTAGAATATAAAATAAAAATCATAGAGAATTATTTCGAAGCAATGAATTTATAAAGGTTATGCCGAATCGTATGATTTTTTTAAGAATGCAAAAAAAAAAAACAATCTGCTAAAATGTTCTTCAACATTAAATTATAATTGAACAGATTATTCGCTTTTAATCTCAGCTAAATTAAAAAGTTAAATTTAAAATACTTTCTCATTGGAACTAAATTTTGTTAAATTTTTTTTAAAAATTTTTAGGAAAAAAAAAACAAAACTTTTTGACTTTCTATCCGTGCATAAAACTAAAATTAAAGTTTTCTCATAGGAAAACTGGAAATAATTAGAATTTATTTTAAATAATAGAATTTATTTTCGATTTTTTCAATTTATAAATAATAAAATTTAATTTCGGGTTCTAAAAAGGGAAAAAATTTTTTTAGCGCAAACTAAAAAATGATTTTTTTTTAAATTTACAATTGAAAATCATTTGCCCTTTGAACTTGTTCCAATTGTAAAATTAAGTAGTAGTAGTTTGAACTGCGCATAAAATTATTTAAGCAACTACAGAGGTATCTAGCCCAGGAGGCTTTTGCAGTTACTTTTCATCCATTTTTCCAACATCCAGTTAAAAAAAATTTAAATTTGTTGCTCGAATAACTTCATTTGACAGTCAATTTAAAAGCGTTGTTTTGGTTGAAATTTCCAATCATACAATTAGTGTTGTTTACTGCAGTATTTACATAATTTGGCCCTTTGAGATCTTTTGAAATAAGATCACCTTTGAGACGATCTATCACGTTTTCTAATAAAATAATTAAGCCTTTCTTCTGTTTTACCAAATCGAATTACTTTGCATTTTTTCTCATTTAAAGATATGTCCAAATTGTTTTAACATAAAACTTTTTTGTACTAATCAAAATGAAGTTAACTTTTTGATATTATGTTTTCTTATTTACGCAAAAATTTTATTGTCATCAGCATATAACCTAAATTTGCTTTTAATCTCATTAAATAATTAATTGATATTTAAGGTTCAGGAAATGCAAAACGTCCACACTATCTTCAGATATAGTTTTCGATCTCAAAATCGTAATCCAAATTTATGAAAACCTATGAAAGCCAAATTTTTAGAGCATGTAAAATTTTTTTTGACTATAGGGGTTCAAAGTTTCTGAAATTTTGAAAAGAATGTTGTATTCCAAAGTAAAAATATCAACAACTTATTTATAAAATAATTTAGAACTACACATTTTCTAAAAGAGCATAAAAATCTCTACCAGAAAATTAAGTTATTTTGTCGAAAAAAAATTTAATTCGGAAAAAAATCAGTAAAAAAGCAAAAAAATGCCTATTTTTCAGTATCTAGTCAGATTACTCTTATTAAACAATATATTTTCTGAAACTAGAAACAATTCTGAATACAGTTGTACCTCGATATAACGAGCAACTTGGGCGGAAATTTCAGTATTCGTTATATCGAAATTCCCATATAAAATGATGGTGATAGAAAATAATTTAAACCAATTTTTTATTGAGAGAAAAAAGGGAAAATCCCAAGAAATTAATCATTTTGGAAAGGATCGGTATTTGTTGGTTGTTTTGTGATACTACAATTTAGTTTTTTTTAGGTCGAAATAAGCAAAAATACTATGTACTTGTTAAACGATTTAATTTAAAAACTCTCGAAAAAGAAATAAATTAATTTAATTGTAGAAAATTATCTCAAAAAGAACCTTGACTAAAATGACAATGTACTTACAGCATTTTTATTTATTTTGACTTAAAAAGATTAAATTTAAAGATACTCCTTTTGCAATCTTACTTTCATTAACTTTTGAATTTTTGATTTCTATTGTTTAAGATTTTTTGTTGATTAATTAAAAAGTAATGGTCAAGTATTTATTGAAAATTTTTTTTTAATATGGCAAGTTTTTTTTTTAATTAGATTTTTTTTATGTACAATTTTATTCAAAGAAGGCCAAAGAATGGAACTTTTTTTCCCAATAAAGTTTGCTGAAAATGAAACCTGAACTTGTCCTTTACTTAAATTCGGAGTTAAAAGCTGTTTATCTTTTTTATTTTAACTAAATTTTTGACTTGAATCAAAGAATCATTTCGTTTAGAAAATTGAAATTTTTGATTTTTTTCTAATTTAGAAGACAAAAGGCTTACACTGCTGAATCATGTGTGTTTACATAATTTATACTTGTCTTCTAAATTAGGAAAAAAAAAAACAAAATTCGATTTTTTTCAAACCATAAGTAAAAGGAAAATATGCCTAAATTAAGGTGGAATAAAAAAGATAAACAGCTTTTAACTCCGAATTTAAGTAAAGGACTAGTTTAGGCTTTATTTGCAGCAAAATTTATTGGGAAAAAAAGTTCCATTCTTTGGCCTTTTTTGAATAAAATTGTACATAAAAAAATCTAATTAAAAAAAAAACTTGCCATATCTAGGTGTTACTATTTTCTTAATTCGCTATATAAAGGTTTTTTTGTTAAGAAATTTGTTAATCGTGTTTGTTGTTCGTTATGTCAAGTTTTCGTTATAAAGGGCTCACGGTAAAATGAAAACGCTATAATTAATTGTAAAATGACAATCATCAGAAAGTAAAATCTTAATTAAATATAATTTTGGCTATTGTCCCAAATTAAAACATGGTAATTTTAGTTACTCTAAAGCAAGTATGCATAACACTTTATTTTCGTATAACCTCAAGGATAAAAATTAGCACCAAAATTCCAGCAATGGTCTAAGACTTTACAATGAAGAACATATTTTTCTAAAACTTATGACGAAAAGAAGCGGATTGAGAACTGAACCTTGATGAACTTGTTTTGCTAAAAAAAATCTTACCCACTCAAAGGACCGGCTATTTTTATCAAATGTTCATCTTTTTTTTTTTATAAATATTGTCTTTTAAGACATGTCCAGAGAATGTAGCAGATAGAGTTAATTTAGGCTTAATACCAACGAGCGAACCAAGTTGGAAGACAGCGTGTTATGCATTAAAAAAAGAAACCGGTGGATTTTTACATATTCATGGTAATGTCGATATACACTCAAATCAAAAGGAAAATTCGACAAAATATAAAAAAGAATGGTTGGAATGGGCCGAATATGCTCAACAAAAAATTTTAGAAATCTTAAATACTCGAACTCTCAATTCAAATATAAAATGGACAGTTACACAAGATCATATTGAATATGTTAAATCATATGGTCCAAGAGTAGACCATTTAGTCCTTGATCTTAAATGTAAACCAAACGAAAATTAAATTTAAAAAAAAAAAATAAAAAAAATATTTATTTAAAATAACAACAAATAAATAATAATTTTTTTTATTTTAATTTTCATAAGTGGTATCTAAGGTTATAGTAGACGACGCATGATGATTAATTTTTTTTTTATCATCTAAACTAATTAAGCTATTTGAATCGCTATCAGCGCTTTGTTTATCTTTACATAAAATTGAATCACTTGAGCTTTTACGACATGATGATTGTTCTTCGACTAGAGATTTTAAAGAAGAAAGACTTTGTGATGGATAATAGGAATAATCACCATGTTCTTTAACTTTACTTTGTGTTTCATCTAAGGTTACCCATTTCGATTCGGAATTCTTAATCCATTTTAAATGGCAAACTAATTTTGCCAATTGAGATGATGTAGTTGAATTAATAGAACCTCTTAAATCATCCGATGACTTTTTTTTATAAATATATTTTGGTACTGGAGTCTTTGAATTTCTACGTGTCATTTGACCCTCTTCGTTGGGAACTAGACCAAATTTTGACGCTGCATTTTTATAAGCTAATTGTATTAGTAATTTTTCATGCTCGAATATTGACGATTCGGATCCACGATATTGTTCTTCTTCTTCTAAAACCGACGAATTTAAATTCATTTTTTTTGTATGGTTCAATCAAAAGGGAAATTTTTCAAAAATTTAATTTTAAACAAGGATCTTTTTTAAAGATTCTTTTTTTTTAATAATTGATTGATTGTTTCCTAGTACTATAAAATCAATCAAGAAATTTTATAATTTTTTTTTTGCTATTCTCTTCCTTAACAACTAGTCTAGTCAAGTTGAAATTTACTTTTACAAAAAAGACGAGATGACATAAAAATTTTTTTATCATGTTTACCGTAATGTAGCTATTATGGTTTTTTAACTTTACTTGGTTTTATAATTTTTTCGCTCATGCTTAAAACTTATTTTTTTAATATCTTTTGAATTGAATAAAGAATTAATTTTTAGAATGTGCAAAAGATGTGCTTTAAATGATATGTAAAGCATATAGAAAAAATTCGGGGATAAAAATAAGATGGGATATAATTAAGACCGGACATTATTAAACTTTGACTTTATTTTTCAATAAAAATCAACAATAAATATCGCTTACTTAACTATTTTGTTTCATAACGCTTTATGCTTGTTCTTATCGCAAGCAAATAAACGAGAGGAAATTTTTTTTTTAAATTCTAAGTCTCAAATAGCTGATAAATCAGTTTAAAATTGTTATCCAAATTGAAAATATATGATTTTGTTAGACCTGTTTTAAATGTTCGTTGTTGTTAATTTTTACTTATCAAAGATTTTTAAAAAATTATATAACATGCTATCTAAAAAATTGAAAAAGGTATAATTGTTTTACCACATTCAAAAGACTTTACAACGCACTTCCTTATTAGGACCCTTTAAAACACTTCAACACACCACAATTTTTTTTTAATTTTCAAAATTGAAATTTTTTATTTATCTATGAATATTTATCAGGTTTATTTGGCAATTTAAAATTTTTGATTTTTTTATTAAATTTAAATTTTAGCAAAAATATGCATTTTAGTGGTTTAAATTTAGCATAAAATTTGAAATTTTATGAAATGATTTTTTTAAAGATTATTAATTAATTCTAGGTTAATACCTATTTCAATCTAAGTAAGCCACTTTTCTCCAAGTAAAGTTTTTTTTCTGTTAAAATTTATAGATCATCTTGACCTTAGTTGTGACTTAATAAAATAATAAATACAAAAGTTGGTTTTGATGTTAGTTTATTACAAAAAATGGAAAAAAATCATTTAAAAAAAAAATCAAATTTTAATAAAAAGTAAAATAACAATAATAATAAAAACTAACTATTAATTAAAATTAATATAAATAATAAAAAATTATAAAAATAATAATAATAATAGTTTGTCTAATTAATAATAATAATAATAATAATTAACATTTTAAGTTACATAGCTGCGACACCGGGAAATCACTCGCCCATGTTTTTTCATATAAAACCATTTTCCTTTTTTTTTGGTGTTTTTTCATGTTTTTTTTTTTGTTTCTTTGATTTTTTTCAAAATGATAAATTTCCAATTTTTGACTTGTTATTTTTTTTTACGAAAACGAGTTTGATACTCTTGTTTTCAACCCTCTGTATTTATTCGGGCTTGGGACCGACGTATTGTTCATTTAGCTAGTCGTCTAGAACAATACGGCTACATTAATTTGTCTACACCAACAACAACAAAAAAAATTTTATTTTTCAACAAACTAATGTTGGAGCTAAAATACTAAAATAAAAAAATTTTTTTTTCGTTGTTGTTGTTGTTGCTGCAATAATAAAAATGTATTACGTAATTGATAATAATAATACATTTTTATCTTTGAAAATTATGAATTTAAAATGTTTTAAGTTTACTTTAGAAAAAAAAAAGAAAAATTAAAAATTACATAACCCTTATAGTCGCTTCAATATTGATTTTTCTCTCATACAAAAATACTCTCAGATAACTAAGAATAAAAAAAAAATAAAGTCTACACAACATTTCAAATATTATAAGAACAAAAAAAAATATATAAAAAAAAAGGCAAGAATGAATTATTTTCTGATTATATAATATTCGAATATTATGTTCAGGGTTATGTTACGTAATTGTGCAAGGCGAAAATTATAATTTTTTAATTATTCTTTGAAAAAGATCAGAATGCCTAGTAAAATTTAGACATTATGATTTTTTTTTTAAAATTTTTCTTCACTACATTTTTAAAATAAATTTAATTGGAATCAACTTTCAACAAGAAAAATATTATTATTTCAAATTTGTCACGTGATTCAAAATGACGGTAATAAATTACCTTATTTGTTGTAAACCTTTTAAATTGGTCTTATCTAGTAAAATAAAAAGATATGCAGTGCGAATACTTCAATTCTATTCATTTTAATAAAATTAAAAAAAAAAATTTGAAATAGCTTTAATCTCTCAATATCATTATTAGCGCCCAAATGTACTATCACTTCAAAATAAACTTAATTGAAAAATTCTTTCCTTTAGAAAAAAAATTACTAAAACCTTTCTGAGAAAAAAAAAAAAATTTTTTTGAAAAAATAAAAATGTTTGAATTGGGAATTTTTCAAAGAAGCTGAAAATTTATAAATGGAAAGAATTATGTTTTATGAAAGGAAATCGATTTTTTTTCCAAAAGCTCATGTAAAATTTGAACATTTCGTTTTTGAAATAGAAATAAATACTATATATTAAAATAAATGAATTAAATACACTGCTAGTGCTATTACATAATAATGTAGATTTATGTAATAATAATGTTTAATTTAGGAATTTTTTTTTTGAACAAATAATTAAGAAAAATGATTACTCCAAGACTGATGCATTTCTTGTTCTATTTAGTTTTTGTTTTTTTTTTGCTATGGTTTTGGTTAAAAAAAAAATATTATGTAATCATCATCATTTTGAAAGCAATTCTTTTTTAAAATTTCTTTGATAAATTAAGGCGAGTGCATTTTGGTTTTCATTAAAAATTTAAAACTTAATTATTTTATAAAAAATTAAATTGATTTGCTTTAACTTTTGATTGTTTAGGAGTAAATAATTAAAATATGCATATGAGTCTGTCGGGGAATCATTCAAGATTTGCATAACTTCTTTTATAACATGCAAATTTACAAAATTTTTATATAGCGTTAATTATTTTCGGGTTTTACGAACTTGCCCTTAATTTTTCAAATAAAAAGTCGTACAAAAAGATTAAAGATGTTTTTTGTTTGATTTTATTTAAAAAGTAATTTCGTAAATTTCAATGATTGTACCGTATTTCTTCTAATAGAAGTAACCACTAATTGAAGAAAATTTCTACTATTTAAGCTAAAAATTTCATTTTATTTGAGTTATTTTTACTGTCTTTAATAAAAGAAAAATATGTGAAAAATGCAAGCTAAATGTATTCTGTTTTAAGTAAAACAAGTCCTTTTTAGACCATACTTGCTTTTATTTGTGGAAATACGGTATATTCAATTTATTGATTTTTCCATTCCTGTTTGAAAAATTTTTTTTTAGTAATCTGGAAAATTCTATAATAATAGATTTATATCTCTCTTTTCTCTATGAAAAAAAACAGCTTATTCGGGATCATCAGATCCTTAAAGACCATTAAAAAGCTCTTAAAAAATAGCAAATAGCTGTAATCGGAAGTACCTTCTAGAGATAAAATTTAAGAGTTAAATTTAATTTTAAGCTTAATATATCAACTTTCATTGATTTTTCAATTTAATAGAATAGGTTTTTTAATAGACGGGTTTTATTAGTTTGTTAATAAAGCGAGTAGCGTTAGTCCAAGTTTTAATTAATTTTAATTTAATATAAAAAATATTTAAAATAGTTAAAATTAAGCTATTTTTCTATTTGGATTTCGATTTTTAAGTTCTTTTTTTCAAGTTTTTTTACATGATTTCGTCTAAGATATTATTTAACTTGAATCTGTGTCTGTACTTTTTAGAAAATCATTTTCAATCCATAAGGTACCTCAAATAATTAATTTTATTCCTGAATTGAAAACTTATTTGAAAAATTTTCTGAATAAAAATTTTAAACATATAAAGATAATATCAAGCAAAGATGGTTTAGATTTTTTCGAAAAATTCTTTATTTTGAAGCATTTTTGTGAAAAAACTTTATTTTTAGTCATTTTTCATCAAAGATTTAATATTTTTTTCTGAAACTTTAATGAAAAGAAGATTTTTTTTTTACACGCAAATTACCAAATTTTTTATATAGCGTTAATTACCGTCGGGTCTTTCGAACCCGTCCTTATTTTTTCACAACAAATTGTGGTTCAAAAAGATTAGAGATGTTTTTTATTTGATTTTATTTAAAAATAGGCAGTTTTAAGTTATAATATTTTTTTATTTTATCATAAAGAAGAGATCACATCATCTAAAAATGAACCTGAATCTGGAGAATCAAAATTTTTTCTCAAAAATTTCATGATTTTATATACAATTGTGTTATGATATTTCTATGCTATTTAAAAAAATGATCTAATTTTTGTGAACTATTCTCTTTAATATTCTTAAAACTTTACAAATTACTTAAATTTAGATATTCTCTTGTTAGGATAAGATCCAATATCTCTTGTTTTGTGATACCATAGGAAATTTCGTTCACTAGCTTGATTGAAATCAGTTATTTCATTTGAAAACTCATAAATTTTATTATAATATCAATAAAATTTTAATTTTTTGTTTATAATCAATAATATTCGCATTTTAGATTAATATCTCTCTTTTCTCTATGATAACCAGCTTATTCGGGATCATCAGATCCTTAAAGATCATTAAAGAGCTTTTAGGCAAATAGGTGCCTGAAAATAATCGAAAATTTTTTCCAGAAATAAAATTTAAAATTAGGATAGAATTTTAGTCCTTTTCTGATTAGATATAACAACTTTCATCCATTTTTCAATTTGTTAAGCAAGGTTTTTTAAAAGACGGGTTCGAAAAACCCGACGGTAATTAACGAAAAAAAAATAAATTTATAACCGAAAATTCGTGAATTTATTTTACTTTTTTAGTTTTAAATAAGTTCTGAAAAAATATAACTGATTGAAATAACCTAGAAGAAGTTATTAGGGTTAAATATATGAAAAAGGGTTCGAAAAACTCGACGGTATGTAGCGTGTTAAATCTCTTGAATTTTCATTTTAAATTTTTTTTAGGGTACAGGTATTTTTTTAATTGAGTAAGAAAAGATTAAAACATAAGTTTTGTAAACTACCGTAATGCCTTGCAGCTTGTTGCATTGCAATTTAATCCGAAATTTCGAATTTAACTGCTGCATTTACATTGTATTTTTGAATATTTTTGAAAAGTGATAAATGCGGCATTTAATATCAAAAATTGTTTTTACGTGTTTATTGCGTAGGCATAAATTCGAAATTTCGAGTTTAAATGCCGCCAGAAATAGCAAGGCATTACGGTAGAAAAACAATCCATCTACTTAGTCCTACTGCCTTTAAAAAAAAAAAAACACTTTGGTTGTTAGGAAATAGAAAACAATCTAAAGAAATAAACAATAAAATTTAAAACTAACTTGTACCCATTTGGTTACTTTCCTCTTCCTTTGGAGTAAACAATTTTAATTAAAAAATTAATTTTTAAATTTTTTTCTCCTAGGAACGAGAAGCAATATTTTTGGGAAAGAAAACAAGAGGGAAGAAAATTATAGTAAAAGTTAGTTAAAATTTTTACTGTAAATGTTCGATATTACTGACATGGAATTATATTCATTACAGTACAATCCGAAACAAAGTTAACGAAAACATAAACAATGTTTAAACAGAGCATACACAAAACCGACACAGAACCGAAACAAAAACAACACAGAACAGAAACAAAATTGACACAAAACCATTTTAAATGTTTCTGTTTTGGTTTGGTTTTGTTTTGTGTATTTTCTGTTTAAACAGTGTTTAAACAAGTCGTTAACTTTGATTTGGATTGTGCTTTTAGCCTAGAACAAGATGCCTATATAAATGAAAAAAAAATTCGTGAAATTTATCTCTAATCTTAATGCTTTATTTCTAAAAATATGAATTATATTCAAAAAATTTATTTTTTCGCTTCAAAGCGACGTCGTTCTAAACAAAAATTCCATTTTAAAAATAACTGCCTTTTGTATAGCAACATGTCATCTTATATTGAGATAAATTTAGATCTAAGTCATTAATCAAGAATTCATTAAGAAATTTTGAACATCAGCCAATTCCATATGATCATTGTATTTTCCTTTAGATGGTATTTAAAAATTCTTTTTTATTTCTTAGTTTATAAAGCATCATTTTGTGATCACAATTCTTTACAAATATAATTTTGAGTCGAATTTTGATTATTATGAGTTTTGTGAATAAAACGTGCAATTCTTTTGATCAATCGTTGCTGATAACATTCTAAATTGTATTTGTTCAAGTCATTGTCTAACTTATTGAAGTCATCTATCGTCTTTATCGAAGGTTTTATACTTAATAGGTTATATAGACTATAGAAATATATCTTTACTAATTCCTCAAGAGCACGCTTAGGAAAATATATCTAGATTGACAAACAATAGTCAAAGTAAGGTAATATAAATGATTTAAAAAATTGAAGTTTTACTTTATGAGATAGGTAGAATGATCTTTCGATGGAATAGAAGCGCGTATTTATTGAATTTCTTAACTCGGAAACATATTTAAGGAATGCTAGTTTATTGTCGATTGTAATACCGAGTAACTTAAAACAGCTTTGTGCATTATATTCAAGAATTTATATTTTCGATTTATGCAAACTTTAATTTAAATAAATTATTTGAAAATTCGTTAGACTCAAGGGCGTAATAGACAAATATTTATAATAAGTCTAAAGATAAAAAAAATAATAAAATTTGAGATAAAAAAAAAAGCAAACTTCATTTATGTTGAAATTGAAAAACCTCTAAATTTTAAAAATAAAAAATTTGAATTAAAATTTTTAAAAATATTTATTTTTTAAATCTATAATAAATAATAATAATTGAAAATTGAGCTTTATTTTTTACGAATCTAATTCTTTGACTAAAAAAAAAATTAAGAGAAAATAATATAAAATATTAATCTATCTATGAGGAGATCTTTTTTTGTTGTTGTTTTAAAAGTTTAATGGTTTTCTAAAATTTTCACCAGCGAATTTGGCATCAGCTCCCAATTCTTCTTCAATTCTAAGCAATTGATTGTATTTGGCTAAACGCTCTGATCTACATGGAGCTCCGGTTTTAATTTGACCAGTTCCCAAACCAACGACCAAATCGGCAATAAATGAATCTTCAGTTTCACCTGAACGATGACTTACCATAACACCCCAGCCATTTGATTGAGCCAATTTACATGAATTAATCGACTCGGTAACTGAACCAATTTGATTTACTTTCAATAATAAACAATTACAAGCCTTTTTCTCAATGGCTGTTTGAATACGTTCAGTGTTGGTTACAGTCAAATCATCACCAACTAATTGTATATTAGTATTAGCGTGAAATTTAGTCCAAGCTTCCCAATCGTCTTGTTCAAAAGCATCTTCAATAGAAACAACTGGATATTTACTAACCATGTCAGTGTAAATTTGAGCCAATTCATCTGAACTAACAGTCAATGATGGATTTGGTTCTTTTGATTTAAAATCCAAATTGTATTTGCCATTTTCGTAAAATTCACTAGCAGCAACATCCATGCCAATTTTAACTTTACCAGTATAACCAGCTTTTTCAATAGCTACTTTCAACAGTTCTAAACCTTCCATATTATCTTGGATGTTTGGTGCAAAACCACCTTCATCACCGACATTACAAGCATCCAAACCGTATTTACCTTTAATTACATTTTTTAAATTGTGATAAATTTCAGAGCCCATTCTCATAGCTTGTTGGAAACTAGTAGCACCAGTTGGTAGTAACATAAACTCTTGCATGGCTAATTTATTACCAGCATGTGATCCTCCATTGATTACATTAAAGGCTGGTACTGGCATAATAATATCTTTATGTCCAGCTAAGTTAGCAATGTGACGGTATAATGGAATACCAAGTTCAGCAGCGCCAGCTTTGCATACAGCAATTGAAACACCTAAAATAGCATTAGCGCCGAGTTTAGACTTATTTTTAGTACCGTCTAATTGAAGCATAAAATTGTCAATTTTTTCTTGTTCGGTAACATTAAAATTTTGTTGTAATAAAGCTGGTGCAATTACTTCATTTACATTTTTAACAGCTTGATTAACACCTTTTCCCATATATTCAGCTTTGACATTATCTCTTAATTCCAAAGCCTCGTGAATACCAGTCGAAGCACCGCTTGGTACTCCAGCACGGAATAAACCTTTTTCTGTGTACAAATCAACTTCAACAGTTGGGTTACCGCGACTGTCAAAGATAGCACGGGCGTGGATTCGTTTAATAGACATTTTTTTTATTAAAGTATATTTCTAAATATAAAGATTACTTTGGTTTTTTTTTGTTGAAATTAAAAGAATTTTTTAGAAATTTCGAGCCTTTTTATATTATTGGAAAAATAATAATAATAAAAAAATATGAAGAATAATTATAAACCAACGCTAAAAATAATTATTAAAATTGGAGAGAGTAGAGAATAAAAAAAAGCGCTCATTCTTCTCTTCTTAGCTTAAATTTATTTTAATTTTATGTTCATCATGATGTTAGCGTTGTGTGTGTGTGTTTGCTTCGAGAAAAATTAAATTTTCCTTCTTTTGTAATAAAAAAAATGAAATAGGGACGCGCATTAAACAATAATTTAATATTAATAAAGCTTCTAGTCTGGTAAAAAACTAAGAAGAAGAATTCAACTTGAAGGAATAACTTTAAGCATAATTTAGCAGAACAATAGACCATCTAGGGGTTAATGATTATTTTTAGATTTCAACCAGAAACAGTGAGTAATGCTTGTAAATGTTGAATTCAAAACAAAAGCTATTAGTTTTTTGTTTTTGCGAAGTGAACTTAGATTCAAACTAGAGGTTAATAAGTTTATTATTTATGGATGAATGTGCGTGAAAAATAAGTATATATTTTTTTAGAGAAACAAATGTTTTTAGTTAAAAAACACGTTAGAAAAAGATGCTTTAAAATTAAAAATATTTCTAAAATTCTTCAAATTTTTTCGTATTCTCTAGAAATATTTTTTACTTTTTGATTTTAACATTTTTCTCTGAATAAAATTTGGGAAAAGTTAAGTAAAAAATATAAAAAATTGAAAAAGTATTTAACAAAATAATTTATTGATAGATATGATAGCTTTTTTGATATATTGAAAACTCTTTTACTAATAAAAGTTTTCTTTTAAAAATGGAAACGCCTATAAATGCGCCTTTTAATTCTTTTCCATCAACTTTGTGAAAAATTCTACTTTAAAATTAAAAAAAACTTTTGCAAAAAATTGCAAACAATAACGAATTAAAGAAATTTTAGTAAAGTTATTTGGTTTAAACGTTATCTTACTTCAATTTTTTACCTTTAAAAATATTTTCAAAAGTCTCAAGTTTAAAGGATAATTAGCAGTTTTTATCTATTGGCAAGTTTTTTTTTTAATTAGATTTTTTTAATGTACAATTTTATTCAAAAAAGGCCAAAGAATGGAACTTATGTTTCCAATAAATTTTGCTGCAAATAAAGCCTAAACTAGTCCTTTACTTAAATTCGGAGTTAAAAGCTGTTTATCTTTTTTTATTCCACCTTAATTTAGGCATATTTTCCTTTTACTTATGGTTTATAAAAAATCGAATTTTGTTTTTTTTTACTAATTTAGAAGACAAGTATAAATTATGTAAACACACATGATTCAGCAATGTTAGCCTTTTGTCTTCTAAATTAGAAAAAAAGCAAAAATTTCAATTTTCTAAACCAAATGATTCTTTGATTCTAGTCAAAAATTTAGTTAAAATAAAAAGAGATAAACAGCTTTTAACTCCGAATTTAAGTAAAGGACTAGTTTAGGTTTAATTTGCAGCAAAATTTATTGGGAACAAAAGTTCCATTCTTTGGCCTTTTTTGAATAAAATTGTACATAAAAAAAATCTAATTAAAAAAAAAACTTGCCATTGCTAGACTTATTAATACTAGATTTTTTCAAAATTTTTTTAAAATTATAAAAATGATTGAAAATAATTCTACACTGTTCCCGAATTGACGTCGTTCGCTTACTCCATCAAAAATAAATGGAGTACCGGTAGGGTGTCGATTCGGGAAAACAATCGTATAACTTAGTTTTTATTAATTGCTAGACTGATTAACATTTGAATTAATATTTCAATTTAAATGATTGAAAAGAATTAAAAAAAATATTTTCTTATTTTCAAAAAAAAAAACAGAAGATTTTTCAAAGTAAATTTAACTTCTTTAGAATTGAAGCTATCGTCAGTGAGGCACGTAAATCTAAGCTAAAAAAAAAAGCAAAAAGAAACTATTAACTGAACATTTTTCCCTTAGATAGACCCCCTACTTTTTAACTTTTTTTTTTTGGGTGTAACTTTTTTTCCAGAAGTAATTTGATGTTAAAATATTTTTAATTTTGTAATAAGTTGTCAATTAAATTTACTTTCAGTCAGCTCCTCTGAAATTCAAAGAACTGTACATTACTGTAAATTGATAACAATCTTAATTTATTCGTTATTTGGTCCCATTTAATATTCTGGTCAGCTTTAATTTTACCAGATCTATTCACCTCAATTAAGTAACTAGGAATGATCACATAAATTACCGTATTCCCTTGCTAGATATTGCAGCACTATAACTCAAGATTCGCCTCTGGCGCATGCTCTAAACCTAAAATCAGGTCTTTAATGCCGCATTAAATACGTATTTTTTGTGTTTAATGCGGCACTAAATGTGTGATTTAAGTCAAAAATTCGAAAAAATAAAAATAATTACTAATTATTTTAAAAATAATTGTAATTAAAAAAATAAATCGAAATTTTAGTTTTTATTATTTTTATTTTATCGAATTTTTTGACTTAAATCACACATTTAGTGCCGCATTAAACACAAAAAATACGTATTTAATGCGGCATTAAAGACCTGATTTTAGGTTTAGAGCATGCGCCACCACTCAGCAAATCTTTAGCATGGGCGAGATGGTGATTAGCGCATGCGCCAGAGGCGAATCTTGAGTTATAGTGCTGCAATATCTAGCAAGGGAATACGGTATTTCTTAGTCTATAATTATTGTTATTATTATCAAATAAAGTCATCAAGATATACAATGTATCCCTGATTTTATGTATCTTCGAATTTAGGAAGTAAAAATTTCAAATATTTGAATTCAAATTTATCTAAATTTATGTAACTTAGTTTACGATTTTATGTACTCTCTAAATTATGATTTACAATAGAGGTTCATAAAATCGTAGAAAAAATACATTTTTGACTAAATTACCATCGTAAGTATTACACAAAAGTGTAGCTTATGTGATAAAATCTCGTTAAGTAATATTAGAAACCCTGTTAAATATCTAGAATGTGCTGACTATTTTGATCGCAGAAGAGTAAAGACTAATAAGATAAGAAAAGATAGAATAGCCTTGAAACCTATAATCTTTAGACTTTTTTTTGTCATCATTTTATGTTTTTTTTTTTAAATTTTTACAAAATTTATCACATAAAAAAATAATAATTGTAATAAAAAGAATTATCTAATTACATAAAAAATCAATTGGTCACATATTTTTTTTTGAAATTTACGTACATTTTTTTGTGGATCATCTATTAGACCTCAAATAAATAGATCACATACACATTAAAGTGAATAGTTCTGGTCACAGAATTGGTGACCAACTGGCTACACTTTAAATTATAATTTTTCAGTTATTTGTTCTTTTATCAAAAGTTGTAACTTTTATCATAATTGAATTAAATATTTTTATTTAAAAAAAAAATTAATACAAAACTAATTGAAATTATAGTCATTTTGCTCACAAGCTTCAATTATATTTTCCAAAACCTTAATTACACTTTTACCATCATCACCAACTTCCATTTCTTTCGGATTCACAGCCATTTTTCTATAAAATTCAAATAATCGCTGTGTACAATATTCCAACATGAATTCCTTGCATTTTCGAATACTACCAGACTTGTGTATAATTTTAAATTTTACATCATATTCTTCTATTTTTTGAATAAATGTCAATAGAGTATGAAATTTTTTTTCTAAATTCCGCGCTGTTCTCAATATACACAAATTTGTATTTAAATTATAATAAATCACACTAAATGAGGGTATCATCTCAGCAGCGCCTAAATCACCATAAAATTTTTCTATTGATTTATGTATAGCCGATGATAAATCAGTGTGTTTTAATTTGTTCATTTGAGTCCTTGTCTGCATTGAATTTAAATCTGAATCACGAAATATTAACTCACAACAAAAGTATCGTCTTTTAAATCTAACCATTCTTTTAAATCCCATAAAAAAAAATTAATTAATTTTTTTATACAATGACAATTTATTAACCTGTTTTAATCAGGCTTTTAAATTTAAAATAAAAAAAAAATTTCAAAATAAATTTTATTAAATTATAAAAATAAAAATTGATTTTGTTAATTAAGCGTTTAATAAAGCTGTTAATGCTGCTTGTAAATCTCCATTATTTTCTTTAAGAACTCGTTCAGCTTTAGGTCTTGGAACTTCAAATTCTTGTACGACTACATCGACATCTTCTTTTTTGACTTTAACACTAGCTAAACGTTTCTCTAGATCAGCTTTTTGTTCGGCATCACGTCTACGTTTATCAGTAATTGCATTTATAGCATTGTCCAAATTACCACCGGATATTTCTTTTTCTTCAGCGTAATCAGTCACTTTTTCCAAGTCAGCAGCACCAGTATTGTGTTTGCCTTGTTGGGATTGAGCTTGAGTGTCTTTGTCTTCGTCCATTCTATCAATTTTTTAATTAATTCTATTTTAAAATTTTTTCAAAAAAAAAAAAATTTTAACTTTTTAAAAGCAAATTATCATGCTTATTTTGAATGCGAATTTTAGGTTTACTACTTTTCAATTTAAATCTTGAGATTCAGTTTTAACTTAACTTTTATTATAAAGCTGAATTTATATTAGTAGTAGTAGTAGTAGTAGTAGTGCAACTTCGGGAAAAATTTCCCAAGCTTTTGATTTAGCATATTTGATTTAAAATGGTGAAAGCATTAATTCTTGTGCAAAAATAAATGAGCTTGATAGTCGAATTATCAGCCGTTGAATTTAATCAGAGACGAAAATTTTGAAAACAAAATTAAGAAGATAAAAATGCGCATTTGTTTCTCATATAGATAGATCCTTTTTTCCTATTTTGGAAACACATTTGTACAATTGGATCTGTGAAAAAAGACTTAACAGAGGTTTTTAAAGTGGCACAACTGTGAAATTAAAAACGATTGAATTCTATAATACTGTTTGCGTAAATTGCCGAAAGCATTCTAAATATGGACGAAACTCCCATTTATCTCGATAAACCTTTAGATTAAACTTTACCACAGAAAGAAGCAAAGGACGTTAATCTGTTACAATTGGGACTGAAAGAGCGAGAGTTTCAGCAGTTTTTACAGCAATCGCATCGGGAGAAAAAATGACTATTTATATTATAGTTCCGCGTAAAAATGACCTTGCTAACTATACATCTCCAAGGAATGTAATTGGTGAATACAAAAAAGGTGCAAAATTTGATTGGACCGTTATTCAGGACTACATAAATAAAGTGCGTGTGTCATAGCTGGTTTGGTAATTTGTCTTTAAATTTATTGGTCTTTAAAACTATTAAAGACCAGTGGTCGAGATCTTTAATATGAATAGGAAAGAATAAATAATCAAAAGATGAATTTAGATTTGAAATTTTTGAACACCATTTCTTCAAAATATTGATATCGTTTAAATTGATTTTTTCAATATACAATGAATCAATCGCAAGGCATTTATGCCTTGATTTTGAACACAATAATTTGAGAAAATAATTAACAACTTTATCATTTAATTTTCTACTATTATTTAGAGTGAACAAATCTTTTTTTTCGAGTTTTATACCAAAATTAGACGTTGGTAAACTCGTAACACTTTCTTCAAAAAGACCATCAGATGAAGAATTTTGATCTATGATTATTGTCTCGTCTAATGAAATTATTGGTTCAAATGTTTGTTTAATACAAGATGGACCTGGTTTAGCACTTGTTTGAATACTTGGTGTTTTAACATTTTGTTCAGCTGGTGTTTTATCTTGTTTTAAACGACTTAATTGATTAATAGTTTCTGTTGTTTGTACATCAACTTTTGGTAAAGGATCAGCTGGTTTACTATTAGTCAATTGAGTTTGTTTAATACAAGATGGACCTGGTTTAGCACTTGTTTGGTAATTTGAAAAGAGAATACAATGGTAAATGGAATAAGTGGCTTTTAGAAGTAGAGAGGACTTATACCAGACTTGGATATCCAAAATTGCCTGGCTATGCTATTTCGGATTTGGGAAAATTTCCGCTCGGCTAAAATTATTAATAATTTTAGTTTATGTGGAATAACAGATCAATTCAGGCTTCATACAAGTTTATCACACATGTTAAAATCGAATTCTATACTATCAAATTATGTTAACGAAATTGACGAAAGCAATGACTTATTTGATACGAACGAAAATAATGTGTTTGATACAGTCCAAAATTTGTCAAAACAATTAAGACCACTAACATCGTCCACGTCATAATCATCATCCCAGTCATGTTTTTTTATTTGTTATTTTATTTCAGGATAAAAATAATTTTAGTTTTCGTAATTGGAAATAAAATTTAATCAAACAGAATTTTTTTTCAATTATGTCCCCATTTTCCATTAGAACGAATTTCAACATTTGCAAAAAAATCATGTTGAAAGTACTGAGCTCGAATTTTATCACTAATTAAATTTTTGACAAGTTTGTAGCATAATTAAAAAATATGCAAGATCTAAAAGTCTTTAACCATTCGAATTTCCCAAAGAGGATAAATTTCTGAGCATAAAGCATAATAAAGAATTTCAAGATGACTTTAAGAAAACTGGTTTTACCACCTCAAAGTTTTTTCTTTTTCTAAATATTTTTAGAGCCATTTTCGACCCATCTTTGACAGAGGTGTTAAAAAGGCGACAATAAATCCCTTCACTTTAAAAATTAAAGTAATTTTCTTAATGAATAATTAAGTCTTTTTCGACTTGTACTTAGAATTTATAACTTAACTTATTTTTGAATTCAAATAAACTAATTAGATTTTTAAACTAAGTTATAATTAATCTTGACATGAGAGAAAATTTTTGCTTAAAAAATTCCAAAAACTAAACATCTAAAAATAACTTTTTTTTAATCTTAAATTTAGCCCTTTTTTTATTAATAAATTTAACTCGTTTGAAAAACTTGTTTTTATGATTCTTTTTTATTTCGTCTAAAAAAATGGTTTTAAAACTTGTCAGATATTCTCCTAGAATTATTTCTCAGATTCGGTTTGAATCATCGATCCCAAAAAAATATGTTGAGACTTTGGAGACATCATTAAGTACGATAAGACAAACTGATTCAAGCGAAATTGAGGGTACACAATTACCTCATGTAATTGAGCCTTTTCATCATAAAAATAGCTATAGGGTAACTGATAGCAAAGGTCTAGCCTTATTGTACGAAACTCTAGATAGTCGAATGGAAATCCTAGCTAGAGTCAAACCAAACGATGAATGTTTTATATTTCCTTACAATCATCGAAGATTTACCTTTTCTGAATTAAAACAACAAGTAGATGAATTCGCACAAAATCTTTTAAATCTCGGATTCCAAAAAGGCGACCGTTTAGCTATTATGCTACCTGATATACCTGAGATTAACATAGCTATTTTAGCATGTGCGTCAATTGGAGTCATAGCCGTTCTTTTAAATCCGGCATATCAATTAGTCGAAACAGAGTACATGCTTAAAAAAACAAAAGCAAAAGGCTTAATTATTTTAGAGTCGGTTAAAAACTATCGCCACTATCAAATAATATCTAGAATATGCCCTGAGATTGAGCACAGAATTAAAGGTGGCTTGATAGCTAAGAGCTTACCTGATCTTAGACATGTCATAGTGGCCAATCTATCAGGAAAATATGAGACTATAGTTGATACTAGATACAAAGGATCATGGTCATTTGGTGAATTATCTACTTTTAATTTAACCCCATTGCCCAAACCAATTGTCCAACCTGAAGATCCTTTTGTTCTTCTTTTTACAGTGAGTATTTTTTTTTTTTAAATATCACATTTAACATATGACAAAACGTCTAAAATCTCAATTTTTATGTGTTTTATACATAAAACAAATTTTAACACACACAAAATACAGTTAAATGTGTTTTTAGTGTGAAACACTTTTAAATTACATTTTAGGAGAGCAAAAAAAAGAAAACATGTGTTTTTTAAACACTTAAAAACAGCTTTTTATCTTTTGTTGTTGCTTGTAATTATTTTTGTTTGTATTTTTAGAGTGGTACCACAGGCATTCCAAAAGCAGCGACAGTTTCGCAATTTTCTCTGCAAAACACAATAAATTTAGGCTCTGCTTTACATGGTTCTTATCAGTCATCTCGAAACCTATGCTCGCCAGTACCTATATTTCACACCTTTGGTTTAGTTCTCGGATGCATTTCTCCTTTAATTCTAGCAAACAAAGTAGTCATACCTAGCTACCGTAAAGACACATTAGCAACTTTAAAAGCTATTGAAAAGGAGAAATGTACCGCTATAAACGGAGCGCCATTTATATACTCTAGTCTATTGTCGCATCCAAAGCGTAAAGATCACGATTTATCTTCGTTAGAAATCGCTTTAATAGGCGCTTCTAGTGCTCATAGCAAATTTGTTCGACTCATAAAAGATGAATTAAAAGTCAAGAGTGTAATAATAGGTTATGGTATGACAGAGACCGCTAGCTCGGGTACAATGACTAAAGTAACAGATGTAGAAGAAAATGAAAAACATGCATACGAGTCAATCGGTATACCATTTCCTTACACTGAATGCAAAGTTTGTGATACAAAAACAGGTCTTGTTGTACCACATGATGTTGATGGCGAACTATACATGCGCGGATATCATATTATGAAAGAGTACTGGGACGAACCACAGCGAACAGCGGAAGCTATAGATAAAAATGGATGGTTTAAAACTGGAGATATAGTCTCAATGGACAAAGATGGTTATTTATACTACAAATCAAGAGCTCAAGAAGTAGTAACTAAAAATGGTGTGAGTATTTATCCATCAGATATTGAGAGATTTTTAATAATGCATGATGCCATTGCAAATATTTATGCATTTGGCTATCCGGATGAATATAGTGGTGAAGAATTATGCGCTTGGATTAAATTAAAAGAAGGTGTTAAAGATGTAACAGCAAATGATATTTTAGAATATTGTAAAGATAAAATAGCTGTTTTTAAAATTCCAAAATATATTAAATTTGTTGATGAATTTCCCATAAATGCCACAGGTAAAGCTCAAAAAAGTGAAATGAGAACTCAAATGTTGCATGATTTACACAACATGCCCGTCGATAACCTTTGGAAAATAAATTAATTTTTTTTTTTTTTTGAATAAAACTTTTATTTTGAAATAAAATTAAATAAATAAATCTTAAAAAATTTTTTTTAATGAAAAAAATAAAAATTTAAGGAAATTCTAATCGTTCAATTTGAGTCTTTTTCAAAGTTAATAAATTAGAAACTTCATTAGGTTCACTTAGAATTCTAGGCGATAGGTTAAGATCTTTGGCTAGACTCTCACGTTCACTGTATTCTCTAATTAAATATTTTTTATTAATTTCATGATAAATTCTAGTGTCATAAGATCTCAAGACTACATTGTCTACTCTTAAGAAAAATCTTTGTAAAATATAGAAACTAGTTGGCATTACTCTAATCTTAACATTCAAAGAAGATATACCATGATCACTCAATTCATCATCAAACAAAGAAACTTCATCAAAGAATGAAATTGTTTCAGGTACTTTTAATTTTTCGATGTTGATTCTTTCAGTTGAATCGATTGGATTTAATTTAGTTTCTCCAGTAAGAGTTCCTTTATAAGGTGTTGTAAATGTCCAATCGAATGGATGAATTAATTTGTCAATAAATTCATAGTCAGTTCTAGATTCTTTCCATTCTTTAGCTACGGAGACTTTGATCAAGTCAGCACTAGGATCGACTAATTTTAAAGAGTCCAAAGCGTTGAATTCAAGTCCGAAACCATTTTTGTGCTTAAGTTTTAAGTAATTATCAGCAAAGAGCATGTCGGGTAAATGAGGTAGTTTAATTTCATTTTCATATTTTTCTCGTTGTTCACCTTGGCTGGCCAAAATGCGACCTTTATTTGTTTCTATGTACCAATCATTAAATTGATAGTTTGTACATTTATTATACAACATTTTAATGACAATTTTTCTCAAAATTAACTTTTTAGTTTTTCTACTGAAAGGAAAATAAAAATTTGAAATTTCTTTCAAATTAACATTATTTATTTTTTTAATAGCGCTTCTATTTGTCCTAAAGCTATAACTTACTTAATTCTTTCATCCTATTAATTAAACGATTCAAATAAAAAAAACACCTCTAAATACTCGAGATTTATGAATAACCCTGCAGAAATTCTTAATTTTTTTTAATACGAAAAATTCGAAGTTTTTTTTTACGAGAATGTAACAAAAAAAAAGAATTTTTTTGTAAAAATTGAAAATTTAATTTACAGTGCTGCTATGATACGATGAATTCTTCATATCTTACGTAACTTATGGTAAATTCACGATATTTTAACCATATTTAACGTAAATAACGGTAATCTAAAAATCGTATTCACACATAAAGTTTTAAAACTTATAAAAGAAATTGCTAGATTTATAAAAAAAAGAAAATTTTTTCTTAGGATAGAAATAAGGATCATATTCTTGGTAGCTTCAGTTTACTTGTATACAATATATTGTCTTTTATATATCTCACTCACAATTTTAATTATTTTTTTTAAAAATACAATTTGCAGTCCCTTTATCACAGAGTTGCGAGCAAATTAATTTTTTTCTTGGCTACTCAATTTATTTTTAAAAAGAATCACGTCGGTCATTTTGGTCAAAAATCTGACATGTTGTTAATTGAAATTTTCTTTTTTAAATCGTAATCGGGGTGAAAATTGCATTTTTAGATTTCAATCTCAACAAAAAAAACATTTGGTAAGTAAGAGCCAAATTGGAAAACAAATTAAGTTCAGCGCTAAATTTCTAAAAAAACTTCAAAAATAAGCCATTTTGTCCGGATCGAATAAGCTACTGGTACATTTTTTTACTGATCTTATTTTGAGCTAAATATATCTTGTTAAATAAAAATCTAGTAAAAAAATAATTTATACTAAACAAAATGTGTGATGTGATAATAAGCTTTAGTTTGACAGTACAGTATGTCTCAAAAATTTAGAACAAGTCTGTTTTTTATTTTTGTTTTTTGTCTAATTTTTAGGTCTGTGTTCTTTTTTCAGATCATTTTTTGTCTTTTTTGAGAATTTTTTGGTAATCTTAGCTAAATAAGGTGTAAATTGTCTTTATTTTTTTTAAATTACAAATAAAAAAGGAACAAGAACCGAGCCATGTGATATGTCACTTTCGTCTTTCTAACTGGAGTATTTGTTATCCAATACAATTCTTTATTTTCAATTAGAAAGAAAAAGATTCTGTAACACCAGTTGTTAATCCAAATAGTAATTTTTAAGCATTCTCTCTTTAACTAAATGCTGATATGCAAAATTACATTTTATCTTGGTAACAAAGGTTACATAACTCTCATATTGAAGGATTAATATTACCATAAGCAGCTTATTCTTATTTATACAATTGTTTTGAATTTTTCCTCTTATCAAACAAAAATCAGTTTTAAAAAATTTGAGTTGAAATCAACTAAATATTTAATTATGCATAAGCAATTTAAAACTAAATATTAATTTTTAAAAAATAAAATTAATACAAACTGATCATCAAAATAGCCTTAGTAAGTTCATTGCCATTAGGACTCGTTGTCTTTTCAAATAATCGTCTCTAATCGAGTTCTACTACTAAATTGTCAAAAATATTAATCTTAATATAAAATCAGTATTAAAATAATTGACCAATCCTTAAAGCCACATTTAAAAAATTAAAAAATCTCATTCTTCATCATTCCTCAACTAATTAACATCTAGTATCACATTGATAAGATAATTATCGATTATATTTGAAAAGACAACAACAACAACAACGACTAGTAGCTATCATAAAATGATTTATTAATACTGATTGATTTTGACCGCAAAAATTAACCAAAATATTAAAAAAAAAGTTCTATATTTTTATTTCAACACAAATAAAATATAAAAAACTTTTATTTTATTTTGTCAATACAATAATATTCACGGTTCTAGTTTAGAGAAATCCAATTACATGAATCTAACAATAAAATCTAAAAAAAAAAAAGCTTATTTTTTTTCTTTATTATTTTTTCATTCATTAATAACAAACCGACCATTAATTTTTTTAATACAATTAATTAATTCTAATAGAATATAAAAACAAACTCCTCCTTTATTTTTCTTTATAAGAAAAAGAGTAAAAGTCTGGTGGCATATAGCAACTTGAATAATAAATAACTTTCTTTTGAAATTTTCTTTTTTATTTTTTTTATCTATCCCTAAAAATTAATTAAATACGGCATTTAGTAGTACTACTACTACTACTAGAGTAGCTTATCTCAGTATTATTTTTATAAAACAACTTAACGCGTGATATTTTCATAAGTAATCGAATTAGATTCCGAAAATTAAATTTCTCTTTTTTTATTTTATATATATATATTTGAAATTTCATAGCTCAGCACGTTTCATATCAGTCTAAAAAACATCCTTTTTTTTATTTCTTTTATTATCCCTATTGTTTAAACATGAAATTAAATTGATTCCTGAGCTTAAGCGAGCTGAACGTTTGCAAAAGTTAAAGATAATTTGACAATTTTATGAAAATAAAAAAAAGTTTTAGAAATTAACGACCAGTAGTCACAGTAGGAATTTAGTTGCTGTTGAATGTTTTATGTCGAAACATGCGTGACCATGAAACGTTTGTTTGTGTGTGTTTCATGCAGAGTCAACCTTGTTTAAGTGTACTTTGAATGACTATACTTTCTTTTATGTTTCAATTTAGAATAAATCAATTAGAATTTTAATTTGAATTGAGATTATACAAGTATTCTTTGTTTTATTCAAATAAAAAATAAATAAATAAATTGTACGATCAATTTTATTAAGCATGTAAAGAATGGTGGTAATTAATTTGAATTACTATCATTTTAGGACTTTTTTTTTTTGGGACTTTTTGAAAAAATATCAAAATTAGACTTTATCAAATTAGGATTTTGTTAAAAATTATTAAAACAGGATTATATTAAAATAGGACTATTGATAAAATTATCAAAATGTGACTTTGAGACTTGTTGTTGTTTTGAGACTTTCTAAAATAAGACTTTTACGAAATTAAGTTTCTAATTATAGTTTTCTAATAAAAGTAAGTAAACATAGTTTAAATAAAATGCATAATATTTGAAAAAATAACTAAATATGTACATGAACGTAAATACTGGCTTAACTCGATATCATTTTTCTCCAAATGGTCGAAGAGATTTTGATATCGAATATCTTTTTCAAACATCAATAGCTTTTCTTTTAGGACCAGATTTGCCAATATTCTAGTCTGATAATCAACAATTATCTTATAGCCGCTATCTGCTCGTGATTTAGACCATCAGCTACCAAATTTTTTCTCTCTTCATAGTTATGACTTCGATCGCAAAGCATTTGACTTCATTCTCTGTCAATTTTTCATGAATATGACTCTCTCCGCTTAGGCAACCAAAATCACCAGAAGTTGTAGCTGATGCAGGACAGTTGTCAACTCGACAACTCCAGTATATTGTTTTTTTCTTGTTGTGTCGTTTAAACACATATGTTTCGTTTTCTAATATTATTGCGTCACGTCCTCGTTTTGTTAAAATGATAAAATCCTAAATTGATAAAGTCATAATCGAAAAAAAGTCCGAAAATTATAATATACCAATTAATTTATAGAGATATTAAAATTGTAACTTTCTGTGTCGTTTTAAAATTGTTGTTACATTCGTAAAAATAGATCTATAAAAACTTAACTAAGACTGATTGGGAAAAACATATTCTGGGATAAAGGCCATAATTTGGTTGAAATTTGTTGTTGCTTTCAAAAGTTATAAGGCAAAAAGCAAAAAAAAAGTCCACATTTTCATTTTAAAAAAAGGCTTAATTTTAAAGTTTTTTAGATATATCTTTTGAACAAAACATTAAAAAAAAAACGATCAATACAGTTTTTGAAAGCCATTTTTATTAGCTATTCAACGATATATAAAAATTAATTTTTTTAGTTCATTACATGGGAGGACATTCAGCATTTAAATTAGGAGTCAAGGTAATATAATTAATACAAAGGTGATACATAAGAGGTAGTCACTCTTTACATTTTTGTGAACATAAAGGTCCCTCAAACAAACGTTTAAAATTTCAAAAGATTCGGATTTACAGAAAATATTTTATCAAAGAAAATATAAAACCGACAACCTTTATTGAACACCCATTATATTTTCAAAAGTAATACAGTTATAAAATTTTAGCCTGGTACCAATCGACACCATACATTCAGCAATAAGTATTAATTAAAGCAACTAGTTTAATGGTTGTTGTTGTTGCAGGGGTGAATAGTAAAGATCAAGTATCTTTAATTTAAAAGATGAGAAAAAAAACAATCTTTAAAATCAAAAATCCTAGAAGGCAATTTTTAATCAAAACAAATATAATAATAAGATAAGCTCATATGAAATTGAATTAGATTTAATTGATGACCTAAAGTTATTTACTCGTATTTTTTTTATGATTATATTGTATATTGACTTTTTTATGTTGTTGTTACCAAAGTTCCGATTTTTGTAGATTTATAATAAGCGATAATTTTTTTTTATTTCAATCAATAGATAAAAATCAACTCGATTTTATTCTTCTTGTTATGAATAAATAATTAAGACTCATATTTAAAATGTAAACAAATTGTAATTAATTTTTTTATTTGATTCGAATATTTTAACGTGTTATAAATGGACACTAGTATTTTTAGTCGAATTTGATTTTTTCTAAAAAAAAATAGAAAATATTAATTCCGATCGACAGACTTAATGAATTTAACTTTGATTGATTAAAAGTTAAAGAGCAGATTGAGAAGAAAGAGAAAATAGAAAAAAAAAACTTTCAGCAAAAAATAAAATTGTCTTTGCTTTTCGACAAAAATTACTCATCCAGGTTATTCGATTTAATTAAAAATTCAGTAAATATGTTGCCTCTTTTTTTCAATTTCTATTTCTAAACATGTGATGTATGTATAGCCTTAATATAATTTGAATTTTTAATCGAACCAAATGACTGATTCTAAATGAGTGATTTTTATTAAATTTGATGGACAGCTCTCTTTCTTTCTTAAATCGGACGTCAATAATTTTTTAATTTAGATCCTCTTCTTTTTTGTTTGATTTTTTCGATACCTGCTTTTAAAATAAAAATATTTATTTTTTTAAATTGTTTTTTAACTTAGATTTTAATCTTTGTAATTCTCATTTGGGTCGTTTTTTTTTCTTAAATTGTTTTTAGAACCGAATAAAAGACATTCATGTAATCTTAAGCATTTAAACAAAAATAAATAATTTTCAGTTTGTTCGAGATCAGTGGCTTAAAAAAAAAATTTTTTTTTTCTAAGTCGATTTGATACGCGTCTGAAATATTCTGGTTTTTAGTTGACTCGTGGTCGGTCGCTTATTAAAATTTAATAGATTTTTTTTATTTTCCGTTTCCCGACTTGTTAGACCATGCAAAAAATAACATTAAAACAAAAGACCAACATGTAAGTATTCAGAGCATTAATAAAAAGTTACAATTTCTTCAATAGAACTAATTTATTTTTCAATAAGAATGATTTATAAAGAAGAAAATTTTTAACTTCAAGAGATTTATCTCTTAAAGTATAAAAAAACTGTAAAAATAGCCAAATTTATAAAGGACTGTAAAGTTGATTTCTATTCACTTTTAATTTAGCTTTAAATTGCTATATAACGTAACAACTTTGCTACCAAAAAACATGAAATTCCAGATCACTAAATTATTGCCAATCTTAACTTTTAATTGAAGAAATAAAGCTACTTTTTTATTCTTAAATCGAATCATTTTTCAATGGATTTTGTATTAGAAACTTAAAATTTTATTCTTTTATTTGAGTCATTTTATGAAGATGTGCCGGTGAATTCTTTATTTCGAGTAAATACGGTAAAAAACAAAAGTATAAATAAAAGAAGACCTGTTTACTCAAAACGAGAAAAAACAAGCAAAAAACACTGTTTAAACGGCGCTTAAACAAAATTGTTTTTATTACAAAATTATAACTTAGAAATTTATTAACATTAAAAAACAGCACATGTTTATACAATGTTTAAACAGTGTTTTTTGTGTGTTTCTCGGAACGTTTTGCACAAAATTTATTTTCAAATTTTTAAGAATGAAAAAGAGTAATTAAAGTTTCTGTTACAGTTTATAAATTTTAACATATTTTTGATATTCCAATTTAAATAAGATTTAAATTAGATTTAAGTTTTACAAGTATTGCTGCAGTAGTAGTTTGTTTACGCTCTGAAGAATCATAAAATAATTTTTGACAGTGAAGTGATTGTTTAAATTAGTCAAAATTTCTATCGTTTCCGCAGAATTCTCAAGATATTTTCAATTAAAAATGTTGGGAAAGTGATTCTTGTTTAATAAAAATAAAAAAGAGTCAAATTTGTCATCATTGAGAATTGATAGCAAAAAATTTTTAATTATTTAAAGGATTTCTTTTAAGTTTTTTCTTTCTATTTTGTTGAAAAATAAAATTCCGTTTAGTGAATTATCAATAAGTTATGTAACGGGACTTGGATGATAAAGAAGAAGTGTAATTTATAGACAATTTAAAGATAATCGAAATAGTTATTTTTTTTTTGTATTTATTTAAATTTAAGACCCTAATAGTTTATCGAGGCGAAAACGAAAATAGAAAAAAAAACTAATTGTTATATTTAATTCACTTGAAAATTTCGACTTAAATTCTTGTTAAAATAAAAGCTATTTTACAATAGATAAGCAATATTCACACATGAAAATAAAAATAAGTTAATTTGTTTTTTTTTGGTGGGCTTTAAAAAATTTTTTTTGAGAAGAAAAGTGTAGAATTGAGGAATTCAATCGATTAACGCTAGAAGTTTATTTCTTATTTCTAGATTAATTTAATTGAATTGTAAAAGTTTTTTTGAAAAAAAAATATAAATGAAATAAAATTCTATTTAATTTTTTTTTAATTTGAAATTTCAGCTTTTTTCTTTCTTTTTTTTTTGAATATTCAAACTTCAAAAAAAAAAATTTCAAATGTGGTACACTATTTTAATATAAGCAGGAAAAAAAATCTTTTTAATTAAGAAGAAATAGCCTCTTTAAAAAATAAAAATCATTCAATATGGTTCTCTTTTTATTTAAAGTATAGACTCAATGAATTTTTTAAAAGTAAAAAAAATGCGATATTTTTGTGTGTTTGAAAATTTAGTAAATGCAAACAAAAACGAAACATTATTTAATTCCTACAAATGTTTAAACATTGTTTACAAAATGTTTTACACAGCGTTTAAGCTTGACAAAAAAATTTAAAAAGATAAACTCTGTTTTATAAAGTTTAGAGCAGTTTTTACGTCTTTAAATTTTGCAAAACAATTAAAATTCTTTTACAACATTTAAATGTAAAGTAAAACGAGTTTTAAGTTACCGTAATACCTTTCAAACAAGTTCATGCATTAGAAACTTGTGAACGGGAATTGATAAAATTATTCTACACTCAAAAATATAGGTTTTCTAAAACGTTTTTAGAATTCAGAATAACTTACTATACGAATTGAAATTTACCCTACAAAGCCCATATATATTTTAAAATATATCGATATTTAATTTGTACTGTCTAAACTCGTATCCTTTTGCTCATAAGTTCAAAACCCTAATATTTCACAAACAATTTAAAAAATAATCTAAATTTTTAAAATTTAATTACTAAAAATTTAGACCTGAATGATATATCTTGGAAATTAAAGAGCCAAAAAATTTAGGAAATTTATCGGAGTTTTTTTTTTTCTCTTAATTTGAAATACCATAAGACAGACTTATTGATAATGTAATTTAATTAAAGGATTAGGAATTGAGCAAAATT
>NTPY01000526.1:2433084-2454189 GCA_002922825.1 Brachionus calyciflorus | reverse complement strand
TTTAGAACCGAATAAAAGACATTCATGTAATCTTAAGCATTTAAACAAAAATAAATAATTTTCAGTTTGTTCGAGATCAGTGGCTTAAAAAAAAAATTTTTTTTTTCTAAGTCGATTTGATACGCGTCTGAAATATTCTAGTTTTTAGTTGACTCGTGGTCGGTCGCTTATTAAAATTTAATAGATTTTTTTTATTTTCCGTTTCCCGACTTGTTAGACCATGCAAAAAATAACATTAAAACAAAAGACCAACATGTAAGTATTCAGAGCATTAATAAAAAGTTACAATTTCTTCAATAGAACTAATTTATTTTTCAATAAGAATGATTTATAAAGAAGAAAATTTTTAACTTCAAGAGATTTATCTCTTAAAGTAGAAAAAAACTGTAAAAATAGCCAAATTTATAAAGCACTGTAAAGTTGATTTTAAAAAATTCAAACAAAATTGATTGAATAATTTTAAAAAAATCTTATTAAGTTTTGGTAAACGCGTTCAAGGCGGTTTATCAAAATCGCAATTGATAGAGGTCGGATTATTATTAATGTCTTTTTTTTTACAATTCTCAAGAATTATATTGAAAAAATATTTTTTTCAATTAAAAAAAATAGAGAAAATATATTTTATTTATTTTTACTTTTCAAGATTTTCAATTTTTATGTGTTCATTTTCCGTTTAAGACGTTTTTAAGACATTACGTTTTTAAGAGTCTTAACATATGTTCAAAATAATTTCAACTTAATTCAGAAAAGTACTGTAATTTAAATCTCAAGTTTTCTTGTAAGAATCTTAAAGTTTTGATTGTATGATTTTATCAAATTCTGCACATTATTTAGAAGATTACTTTACCTAACACGAATTTCGGAAGTTTGAATAAACTTTTTTAAACATTTTTTTTTTAAATCGATCTATATAAATATAATTCTTAACTTTAGTAAATTTGAAAAATAATAATTAAATTTTAAAAAATCAATAAATTTATCAAATTTAGATTTATTTAACTCGAAGCCATGAATTAAACCAATTTAATATACAAAAAGAAAAATGTTATTTAAACAAAATTTGTTAATTAGTTTTTCATTAATAATAATTATACTTGTTTGTAAATATAAACGAATAAATTCATCTCCTAGCACCACATACATTTATTTAAACGATAAATACATTTATGAAGAATTAGATCCGTTTAGTCTAGTATGTGATTTATCAAAAGAAAATAC
The DNA here is from genome assembly GCA_002922825.1 of Brachionus calyciflorus. NCBI lineage: Eukaryota > Metazoa > Rotifera > Eurotatoria > Ploima > Brachionidae > Brachionus > Brachionus calyciflorus. The sequence goes on along the minus strand of NTPY01000526.1, from coordinate 2,452,971 downwards.
TTTTGAGTCCAATATTAAATCCTATACATTATTGGACGATTCAAAACAATCTTATTTTAGTTTAAATTCATCTAGATTGTTAACAAATAAAAAACTCGATCGAGAATATTTATGCTCAAATAGCTTATGTGCTGATCCATGTAATTTAGGAATACTCCGTAACGAAACATGTCGTCTAAACATTAAAATTTTATTAACACCTAGCTATTCCATTTTAAATCTAAATGTACATGTTTTGGACATAAACGACAATCCGCCTATTTTTCGCAAGCCTTTGCAAATTGTTCAAGTTAAAGAAAATGTACCAGTCGGATATAAAATTCCTTTAGAATTAGCCTTTGACCCAGACATTCACGTGAATACAATTCAAAAATACGAAATTCTTAATCAAACTAGTCTATTTACTTTGGAACAAAATTTAAATGAGTCAAAACTAAATTTAATTGTTTCTAGTTTAGGAATAGATAGAGAAAAACAAGAAAATTATCAAATTTTAATAAGAGCTAATGACGGCCGTAACCAAACTGATTTAAAAGTCATAATTGAAATTCTAGACGAAAATGACAATAGTCCTACATTTGACAAAAATTACTATAAATTTTCAATAAAAGAAAACTCGCCATTAGATAGTTTAATTGGACGCGTGACTGCCTCGGACAAAGACCTTGATTTAAATGGAAAAATAATCTATAAATTTGTCGATTCAAGTCTGAAATTATTAAATGTAAAACCCACGCTCAAAAAGTCAAATAATAAATATTTCTATTTAAATGAATCAAGTGGTGAGATCCGTTTGAAAAATCCAATTGACTACGAAGAAGAAAATTTTTTTAGTTTAATTATAGAGGCTAAGGATCAAGGTCAATTTGAACAATTGACCGATTATGCTTATGTCGATATTGAAATTCTAGATGAAAATGACAATGGTCCTGAAATAAGTGTTAACTTTTTGAACAGTTATTTTAAAAATCAATCTGTCATGTGGAAAAAAGACTCCGATTTTAAATATGATATTTATGTGCCAGAGAATATAAAAGCGAATAAATTTTTAGCTCATGTGAGCATATTTGATAAAGACTCACAGGAAAATTCTAAATTCAATTGGAAAATATTTTTAAATGAAAAAGAGCTGAATGAAAATTCAGCCTTGAGGACTACTAGACTTAATAATAATTCATTCACAATTAATATTGGTCATAGTGAATTATTCGATTATGAATTAAATGAATATTTCAATGTGACTATATTAGCTTGGGATTTGGATAATTATTTGCAAAATGTTTATAAATTTAGATTAATTTTAATCGATTTAAACGATAATCCACCGAAATTTTCTAAACATTTTTACAATATAACCAAATTAGTTTATCCGGGTGAATCTATAATTGAATTAATTGCTACAGATAGGGATAAAAATTCGCAAATAAATTACGAAATAGTTGAAACACAAGCTAGAAATTATGTTACCATTGAAAATGGTGTTTTAAAAATGCTCAAAAATTTTACTGAATTAAATCTAAATGTAGTTGCTAGTGACGATGGTCAACCAAGTATTTCCACTAAAGTCAAAGTTAATATTAAAATTAAACAAGAGGATATTAAATTTAAAACAATGTTTAAAAATGTTTTTAATCATGAGAGTTTAGTGTTAAAAGTTTATAAAAATTTTGATTTTAGAATTAAATTAGTTGAGTTCGAATCGAATGTTGAGATTTTAAATGATGTTAAAGGAGTTGAAATTATTGATAAAGAAGTTTTTTTAATACGGAAAATTGATAGAAAATTTTTGAATTTCGATCTCAAGGTCTTAGGGGTCAAGTTAAAAGTTCGAATTGAATTCATAGACGAAATTGATTTTTGTCTAAATGCCTATCAATTAATTAATATAAAACCAAAGCTAAAATTCGAAAAATTCAATAGTTTAATTAATAATTATGAGCTTTATATAAGTTATTCCTCTTTGAATGGACTTTATTTAAAAGAATCTGAATTGGATGCTAAGAATTTTAATTTTACTCTTAATAGTTTATCGTATAATTTATCATTATTAACTCTAAAAGACGAGAATAATAATTTAGTAAGCGTTTATAGGCTAAAAATACCTTTAGAACAAATTAAAGGTTCAAATTTATTTTTAAAAATAACTAGTGAAACACATCCAGAGTGTTATTTAGAAGAAAATTTGGTAATTTTAAATGAGGAGGGAGTGATTAGAATGACTAGGAATTTACCTAAACATACCAAGTTATTCATGTATAAATTATCAACTAGTGATAATGTGATAAATAAAATAGAGAAATTATCATCATGGAATTACATGGGATTGATATTGGCCTTAATGTGTGTTCTAATTATATTTTTTGTCACCTTGGTCTTAATGATTTTGAAATATTTTAATTATTATAAATATAAAAAGAATTTTAAAAAAACGACTAACATATTACAAAAAGAGTTTAATTTAAAATTGGATGAAGATAAAAATCAGCGTAAGATAAAACAAAGTTATTCGTATGTGCCTTATAAGGTACAAGATGAGACCGATTGTGTTAGATATGTGCCATCAAATAATCAAACCAATTTTACAAATAAAACATTCAATCCGAATGCACAGTATTCAACAATAAGCTCAAATAGTTTCAAAAAACAAATAAATTCTAATAGTTTTCCTGTTAATGATGTTGGATTTACGACGATTAATAATCGTAATGAATGTTTTCGATCACCTAAAAATTCGATCAAAGTTAAAATATTAATTTAATTTTTTTTTTCAAAAGTTCAATTTGTTGTTTTATTTTTTTGAATTTTTATTATTTTTTTTTGTTAAATTTAATGTTACCTTTCTATTTTTTACTTATGCTAATTTTAATTGTTAAATAAAATTTTAATTCATTGAAAATTGTCTTTCTAATTGGCTTTCATAGATCTAATATCATTCATAAATCTTTGTTTTCAAGCGAGAGAAAAAAACACACAAAAAAAATCTGTTTTGCCTGTTTTATTTAATATTTAATTCCTGTTTTTTCGGGGTCGAACGTGAGTGGTCTATCGCAAAAAAAAAAACTTGAAAAACATTAAAACCCAAAAACCAGCTTTTGTACCACGCCTCACTATCGATCCCATGTACCGTAAATATTTGTTTTTTAATACAGCATTAAAATCCACATTTTCATATTTTGCGCATGCACATTCTACCATACCTCACATGCTATAGAATTTTTAATTTTTGACCCATGGAAAAAAAGTGTTTTTTCAAGAATTGGCTCCGCAATAAATATGAAAATTTGGATTTTATGCCGGGTTAAAGTCAAAAACGAATGAAAAAATAAAATTGTTTATTTTTGAATTTTCAAAATTAATGCGGGCTCATAAATTTAAAATTTTTGTTTTTTAAACCAACGTTAAAATTTAAATATCAAAATTTAACCTGGGGTGTAAATTTAAAAATCAATAATTAGTGCTGCACTAATCAATAGAATTTACAAACACTCTAAAATTGTTTTTTGAATTTAAGAGCGGAGCTAAAAATTAAGAATTAAAATCAATTAGAATAATTTATTTTAGTTATTTTTTATTTATTTAAATTAAAAACTTAATTTTAAGCACAGGGACTAAGATTAAATTAATTTTAGAAAGATTTAATGAAATGGTTCGGCACATATCACTTTACGTTAACCCATAGAAGCTTAATCAAACTTTTTTGATTGATCATGAGACTTATTTCAAATAATTAAAATTCTGTTTTTCTCAAAAATTTTTAAGATTATTCGCCTAAAAATTTCTTGGATCTTGGAAAAAAATCTTCTTACAAATTTACCAATTAGCAAGAGCAAATGAATGTGATTGAAGAGAACATAAAAGAAGTGGCAAGATTTTTTTTCTATTTTACATTTTCAAAATTTTTTAATTGCGTTATTTTATTTTTTTACAATTCATTTTCATTTTAAATTTTGAAATGTTATTACGCAATTTTTTAGAAAAAAATTAAAATAGAAAAAAAATCTTGCCAAGTGAAAACCGAAATTAAACAGATAAAATGATTTCTCGAATCTAGAGACTCATAGATTAAAAAAAATTAAAAAAAATTCCATTTTATTGACGTTAGTCATCTTTTTTTCATCGTAGATTTGTAATTAATTTTTAAACAAAATATTTATTATTTATTTTATTTACTCTTGAGCGAAGATCACTTGTTGGGTCACTTTTTTTTACAGAACACCTATAAAAAAAGAATTCTTTTGAATTATATTCATCAAAACTTTTTGATTTCTTCTTAAAAATATCTTCCAAACTCCGAATATTTTCTTTTCCTATACATTTCATCAAAACTAGGAAATAACATATATTCATTTGAATCGAATTTATACCAATAAAAAAACATAATTAAGCATATAAATCCTATAACAAATGTTATTATAGGTACGACATAAGCTGCAGGTGATGTATAAGATTTTTTTGATAATGTTCGAATTGTTCTAATTTCTGTTGAATTCTCAACATCTTTTTCGACAATTTCTTTATAAAAACACAATTAAGGATTTACCAAAAATTTTAGGCAAGTAAAAAATAAAAAAAAAAACCTTTGCTCAATTTGAAATGCTAATGACATCATATTGAATGAATTCAATGTAAACAGTCTCTTTTTTTGTTTGTAAAGTTGAAATTTTATTTTCAACCAATAAACAGTAAATAATTTATTCAATATCATTATAAAAAAAGAGACTTTTAAATCAATATGATAGTTAATTATCTGAATGAATTTTTGGTAAAACTATTTGCTGATAACACCACACTTATCCAGACAGATATAAACATAGATAGCCTTATTTCTAAGTTTAGCAGGTCAATTAAAAACTAATAATATGGTGCAAATATAATCGAATTAATGTGAATTGATCGAAAACAAAAATAATGTTTATCGGTAATAAACGAAATTTTAAAATCCCAAATGAAATAGTTATTAATATGAATCATATTCAAGTAGCTATTAGTTTTAAACTTTTGAGTGTCACAATAGACAACAAACTTACATTCATTAAATATGTTACTGATTTAAGGTATTCAATTAATAAACGCCCTTTACTCGATAGAAAGATTATTTTATCTATCTCATAAAGTAAGACTTCAGTTTTTTAAATCATTTGTTTTACCATACTTTGACTATTGTATGTCAATTGTAATAAACTTCTCTAAAAGAGCACTTCAAAAACTAACGAATATCTATTTCGCCTGTATTTATAAATTGTTACACATAATGTTACCTCAAAGAACAATAGATGATTTCATTAAATTAAATAATTAATTTAACATAACTTAGAATGTTATCAACACAGGTTAATAAAAAGAACTGTTCGATTTATTTTATAAGTTTTAACCCTCAAAATTCAACAAATGACCTTAAAAGTTCATTGAGCAAAAAAACTGAGCAAAAGAAAGTTAAAGTAAAACTAAATTTAAATTGGAAATAAAAATTTGAGCGAAAATTTTTCTTAGCTTAGAAAAAAATTAATCTTACTTCTTTGAACTGAAATTTTGTTTACTATTACAGGGAAATCACTTTTATTATCTCTAAAAGATTTCAAAGAGTTTAATATTACTACTTCAGGATGATTAGAAACAAAATCACTTCGGCAATAGGCAACTATACTTCCAGATGTTAAATTAAAAATTATTGTTTTCAAATAATCTTGTCCAAGTTTTTTTAAACTTTCAAAGGCATTTGAAATCTTAAAAAAAAATATTTATCATTAATAAAATAAAAGAGTCAGATTAAGAGGAAAATAAAAAATTACGTAAAGTAAAGTTCGATTCTTAAAATAATTATATTCATTTGAATTTGGGTTATTGAAAGATTCATTAAATTTAAGTTCAACAGGAATAGTAACATAAAAACTATATATGTCGATCTCTGGAATATCATTTGCCAAAAAATTAGTTGTTGTAATTTTATTTATATTTTGAGGCACTGTAGTACTGATTGTCCGAGATAAATTAGAGGATGCAGATTGAGTCGTTGATGAAGTAAATGATGAAGAAGATAATTTTGATGTTGTTGTTAAAAATGTTGAAGAAGATGTTGTAATTGAAAATGAGAATTTTGATTTCGAAGGAGTTGAAATTGCTGTTGTTAATCTTTCAGTTGTTGTTGTAGATGATGTTATTATACTAGATATTTCATTAATTGCTGAAGATGTTGTTGTTAATGTTATCGGAGGTGTTGAAGAATTAATAGATGTAAAGAAAGTTATTGTTGATGTTGATGATGATGCTGTTGTAGATATTAATGTTGATGATAATGATGTTGTAGATATTAATATTGATGATGATGATGTTGTAGATAATTTTGTGGTAGATTCTGTTATAGATGTTGGAGATAATGTTGAGAAAGTTGTTGTTGATGTAGATTCTGTTCTTGAAGTTGATGATAATGTAGATGTTGATGATGTTGTTGATGAAAATGTTTTAGATGATGTTGTTGTTGATGTAGATTCTGTTGTAGAAATTGATGATGATGTTGTAGAGGATGTTGTAGAAGTTGATGTTGTTGTAGATGTTGATGATAATGCTGTTGTAGATATTAATGTTGTTGTTGTTGTAGACGTTGATGATGATTCTGTTGTAGTTATTAATGTTGATGATGATGATTTTGTAGATAATGTTGTTGTAGATGTTGATGTAGATTCTGTTATAGATGTTGGAGATAATGTTGAGAAAGTTGTTGTTGATGTAGATTCAGTTGTTGAAGTTGTTGTTGTTGTAGATGTTTTTGATGTTGATAATGATGTAGATTCAGTTGTTGATGATGATAATGATGTAGATTCAGTTGTTGATGATGTAGATTCAGTTGTTGAAGATGATGATGATGTAGATTCAGTTGTTGAAGATGATGATGATGATGTAGATTCAGTTGTTGATGATGATGATGATGTAGATTCAGTTGTTGATGATGAAGATGATGTTGATGTTGATGATGATGATGTAGATTCGGTTGTTGATGTTGTTGTTGTAGATGTTGTTGTTGTTGTAGATATTAATGTTGATGATGATGATGTTGTAGATATTTTTGTGGTAGATTCTGTTATAGATGTTGGAGATAATGTTGAGGAAGTTGTTGTTGATATTGATTCAGTTGTTGATGTTTTTGTTGTAGATGTTGTAGATGTTGTTGTTGTTGTTGTAGATGTTGATGATAATGCTGTTGTAGATATTAATGTTGTTGTTGTTGTAGATGTTGATGATAATGCTGTTGTAGATATTAATGTTGTTGTTGTTGTAGATGTTGATGATAATGCTGTTGTAGATATTAATGTTGTTGTTGTTGTAGACGTTGATGATATTGCAGATCTAGATTCTGTTGTAGAAGTTGTTGATGCACATTCTGTTGTTGATGATGTTGTTGTTGATGATATTGAGGTAGTTGTTGATGAATTAGTTGATCTTGAATAATTTGTTGTTGAAATTGAGGTAGTTGTTGATGAATTAGTTGATCTTGAATAATTTGTTGTTGAAATTGAGGTAGTTGTTGATGAATTAGTTGATCTTGAATAATTTGTTGTTGATATTGATGATGTTGTTGTAAATACTATAGTTGTCATATTTGATACGTTCGACATTTCTGGTAATGTCTTTTCTGTTGTATTATATAATTCGTAGATTTGAGTTAAATTTTGAGTAATATTTTCTAAAGTTGTTTCCACATCATAATACCCACGTTGTCTTTTATTCATTAGTCTATTTTCTTTATAGTTTTTTTCTTAAATTTTTTAAATTTAATTTATTTTAGATTAGCTATTATATTCCTACTTAATTTTGTTATACAGTGCTGCTACGATACAGTGTTTTTACTAAACATTACGTAAAATCTATATAATTAAAGGAAAGTTTAGTAATAAAATTAGACCTTACTAAATTTTACTAAGGTTTTAGTAACTTACCGTAACCAATAGAATTAGAGGTTACTAATAAAATAAGGCCTTACTAATTTTTATTAAGAAGTTAGTAACTCAAGATAGCCAATAGAATTCTTTCTTTTTAAGAAATAAATCTTAGTATTAAAATAAGACTTTCGTTATCCAGGAAAAAAATGTTATAAAATAATAGTTTTTATTGATATTTTTATTTAGAGTAAGAGTCGAGGAATAAAATTCCTAAAGTTAGTTTTAATATGTACTGTACTAAACAGTAAAGGATTGTTTGTTTGTAAGAAAATGTAAAGAGATTATTGTTTCCCCAGAATGAAATATCTCTTCCTAAATGACTTTTAAACACAAAAATATTGTGTCAAAAGAAAAAAAATATTATTCCAGTTTTCCACATAAATGTGTATCATAAGTTAACCACATATATGTAAAAAAAAAACTCTAAAACGAGAAAAAAAAATTTCATAAAATTCATATCAATAAATAAATAAATAAAAAGTTTTCTTATCATTTATGAGCACTCATTTGCTCATCGATTCACTTTTAATAAGAGAATTTTTTTCTCATAAATGTGGCTAGCTTACAATACACATATAATTAGAAAACTTTCCACCTAAAATATTTACAGTGCACAGTTAAAAAAATTCAAAAAATTCGTTTCGCTACAATGATTTTTTCGTCAGCTTAAATATAATTTTTATACTAGGAAAATGGTTTGAAGTTGTACTTATGAGTATAACTTCCATGAAGTGAACATGGGTAATCATCAAACGAAGGAACTTTTCTACCAGTAGAGCTTCATATTTATTTTTTTTTAATTAATACATACGTCATCCAAAAAAAATCATTCTTTTTTGAGACTTTGTAATATTTTTTGTTGTTGTTGAGATATTTATTTTTTTTTAAATTGGTTCTTAAAAGTTTAAAGATTTTGTGGCGAAAAGTTTCAAGATGTTGGGAATAGTGTTTTTATTGTAGGGAGAATATTTGGGTTTGTGGGGATGAGGGATGAGAAATTATGAGAAATATTAAAAAAAGAGATGTAATTAAAAATTAACGTTTCTTCGGGTCATTTTTGACCCGGCTTTGGACGTACAAGTGTTAATGAAAGTCACAATAAATTTTCTAATCTTTCGATAACGCTGGCGTTGCCTTTTTCGGTCTTCCTTTTTTTTAAATATACAAATTTAGTTACACCATTATAATAGCCTAAATCTAGTTCCAATGAATGGCTCAAATAAACTAAATGAAAACAAGTTGCCCGATCCATATAATCGACACATGAACAATTCAAATCAAACAAATTGATTCTATACTTTTCTTTTTTATATCTAAACTCAAAGGTATCTCGATCTAATTTTTTGAATAGTTTTTCGTCATAACTTCCAGCAGCTTTGATCATTTCCTGAGTTACTCGAGGATTATTATTGAAAGTCTTTTCCGAGTTTGAGTGATCAATTTGTTTGTTGTAATTAGTAATCGAAAATGATGAGATTCAGATCCAGAATTAATAATTGGACGATTATCTTTATCAAATTTCACACCAAAAAAAAAACGGCTTATCGTCAGGTAAATCTGAACGAAACAAATTAGACTCTACAATTTTTTTAACTTCTTCTATATTATTATTATTAGGGTTGGGATCGAAGTCGTGAAATTCGAATTCGTTCGGATTTAAAAACTTCGATTGTAAAATACTAATTTCGCTTTAGAACTTTTTTTTCGAAAAATTTTTGTTCCAGCAAATATTTTTCGGAAAAAAAAAAAATCCGAAAGGCAACATTTTTATTAGAATTTAAAAAATCATTTCGAATTAAACAATTTTTTTCGAAAAAAAACTGACAATTCGAAATTGTCTTAAAATTTTTAGAGTTTTCTTTTCGAAATAATTTTTAAAAAAAAATTTAATTTGTTATTTTAACTAGGATAAAAATTTTTTCCAACAGAAAAGCCTTAATTTTTTTAAAAATACGGCTATTGCGTGTTTGATATTCCAAACATTAAACCCATTTTTCGCTCTACGTTTACCCTGATATATTTCAAATTTTGATTTTCTTAGTCAAATAATTAAATATTTTTATCTCTTCAAATAAAAAAAAGCAAATTATTAAAAAATTTGGTTTCCCTTTTCTTTTTCAAACAGTGAAATTTAATATTTTGTGGATTTATGTTAACTTAAAAAATTTTACAAATTCGAAAATTGTTTTTTTTTTTTCGAAAAAAAAACTCAGTTCGAAAAGATTTTTTTTGTTATGGTAAAAAAAATACATTTCGAAGAAAAAAAACTTTGCTTTATTTACGAACTTTGGTCTTACGAAGTTTATTGACTAATTCGAAAAATTTTCTCAAATTTCGAAGGCTCACTTTTTGTTCGTTACCCAACCCTAATTATTATTACCTAACTGATGTTGTCTCAGGTAAGTTTTATGATTTTGAATTTGCGATACTTTAGGTAATTGAAAATTCACTAAAAGTGGATTTTCATTTTCAATTGCTAATCGATTTTTTATTAAAAAAGTTTTAATTCGTGTTGCTGATGAGTCTTTTGTTCTTACTTGATCATCAATTATTTTTATTAACTCTGGAATAATACCACGAAAAACGTCTTTTTGATTATCATTGTGATCGTATTTTTTAAAAATGCGCGCCTTACTTGATTTTTCAAAATAAAATGACTTGTATTCGGATTTGCATTTTGAATTTAGATTACAATATGAAGAAGTACACTATCGATATCTCACGGTCATTTCGTGATCATTAGAACAAAGGCGACATTCTTGGTAAAGTGTGTGAGTAATTCTAGTTCTTTTCTCTATTGATCTGAAATAAATTTTATCAAAATGGTCAATATTCTTTAAAAATAAAAAACTATAAGCGGCATTTTTATCTTTTTCTTCATCGTCATCACTACGAACTGTTTCGCTCTCATCATGATCATTATCATCATCTACTTGGTCGTCATTTTCATCATCTACTTGAGCCGTTTTTTCATGAATGGGTTCATCAGATTCCATTCTCAAAAAATTGTATTTTTTAAGTAGAAAAATTGTTTGAATAAGAAAAATGCTTGTGTAATTAAATGGTACAATTTATTTATGCTATTTCATAAAAATATTATATAATTCATTAATGTATTGTGCAATTCTGTCAATAAATGCTACTATTTTATAAAATAGAAATAGTAATAGCAATAAAACTTTTTTTTGCCTTTTTTTAAACTTCCAAAAAGGTCACCAATTTATAGTCACATAATATTATTTTATTGTTTTTGTTGTTAAATTGAATAAAAAAACAAAGCAAAATAATTGATTTTGAAGTCATTTTTAAAAAATGGTCACAAATTTAATAAAATATTTGGCAAGATAACGAAGGATACCGAAAAACTTTGCGATTAATTATTTTAAATATTTTTTTAAAAGTTAAAGAGAAAACTTTTTCATTAAAGATATTACAGTCAACCCTCTTTAGTCCAAGTTTCGATATTCCGGAAATCTCGATTATCCGAATAATTTTTTTCGGAAAAAATCTGCCTTCTTCAATGGATTAAAGAGGGTTGACTGTACAACGAATACAACGAAGAAAAACAAACAATCAAGTCAAAAAATTATAATTAACCTATAATCAGAAGCAGTATTTTGAATATTTTTATTTGCCTTGCCTTTCATATGAAAAAAAAATTTTCTTAAAAAAGATTTTTCAGCTATTGTCCATCCTACTGTAACCTCTAAAGCTTGATTGAAAAACTTTCCCAAATAAAAAAACCATGCTCCTCCCCTAATTGTAATTTTAAAAATTTGGGTTTTTTAAAATTAATTAATTTTTAAAAATCTATTATTATAAAAGCCCGCGATTGCGGGCGTGGTCAGCTAGTTACTTAAAAAATACGTGAATTCGGGTAATTCTACGTAAATTTACCAAAGCAAAAAATTGTAAAATTACCAGAAATTACGAGATTTTACGTAATTTTACACGATTTCACGTAAATTTTAGTAAATCCAAAAAAAGTCAAATTTTTGGAAAAAATAATAAATTTTCCGAATTTTTTAAAAAATAAATTTAAATTTTTTACGTCAATTTACGTAAAATTTTTGCAAAAAAATGTAAATTAAAGTAAAAAATAGTAAAAAAAGTAACATGAAAAATTGGGAAAATTGGGAAAAAAAAAGAAGCGATTTTTTTTGTATTTTTCATGTTACTTTTTTGTATCGTAGCAGCACTGCTTTAGTTAGAATACGAATTGATTAGTAAACTCGGCAATGGCATAATATATCATACTAAATCGTATTTCAACTTAATTTCTCTTTAAAGAATTGCCGTTAATGTTGACTATTCAGATTTAACGACATGTTCTTTTAACATATAAAAACCTTTAACAACATGTCGTAAAATTAAAACAATTACGTTAATAAAAATGTAAAAAACTTTAGTAAAAAAAATTAGTTCTTAACACTTTTAATATTCGATTTAATCTTAATTTATCACGAGCTTATTAACCAGACAGGACCGTTCGGTTTTTGACTGAAAATTCTGATTGGCTCCGAAACCCAACCAGATGATTCGATAGCAGTAAAAAAATTTACTGCTATCGAATTAGAAATTAGAAATTGATTGGTTAAAGAAAAAAATAATAAACAAAAACCCTGCGTTAAAACAAATTTGTTTTTTTTATAAGAAGAAATTAGTAATTGTTTGTTAGCAAATTATCTATTAATTATTTGTTGATTAATTGGCAACATAAAGTTCTGTACGGTTGAACAGTACCGTTCCAGTACCATTATGATGGAGAAACGCTAGAAAAAAAGGAATGGCATTTTTACAATTTTCATAATTTTGTACACCTGAAACAGTTTTAATTACTCGTAAAAGTATTGATTGCCCTTACTTTTAAGCAGAAATTGGCTAAGAAAGCCTATAAGTATCAGGTATATTTTGTAATAATTTTGTTTGTACAATTATATTTTAATAATTACCAAAGTTTCATACACATTGTACAATATTGAAATATAAATCAATAAGAATTTTATTCGTATCGTACAAATTTTACTCTAAAAGTTAAATGATTTAAAATATTTTCATCAAGGTAACGACTAAAGTTTTAAAAACTAGTAATCGTATTCACAAAATAATTATTTTTAAAGTAAAATTAAAAATATTCAATAAATAAAGTCTCTTAGAAAGATAAACGGCTAAAATTAATAGAAATTCTTACGTGTTTTTGGGTAATTCGAAGTTGTGGATTACGAATTTGAAATAGTAAAGTGAGTTTTTTAAAAATATAAGCTCGAAATTCATGGCTAAAATAAGGGTTCTTTCGAGATCTTATTAAAGACTCCATAAACTTGAAAGGACTAATTTATTTAAGAAATTAACTAAATCTTGGATTGTTTTTTTATTTTTTTCAAAGGAAAAATATTATTTGAAAGCTTTAAATAAAAAGGATTGCCCCCTTAAAAGTTCAGCGTGCAAGTAATTGCGTATTTAAATGTTTTGAGAAAAAATAAAAAATGAGCTAAAATTTTACTATGCCGTATCTCTTTCTTTTTCTTAAGCTTGCGAGAAAACAAAAAATTAACTATTTCCTAAATGAAGCTCAAAAATGTGTCTTGTTTAAAAGCGACACTTTTATTGAATTTTCCGACAAAAAATTTCAAAAAGAATGATATTTTTTAAAAAATTGAAAATATTTATACCTTTGGTCTAATTTAACACGTAAAAAAGTCCCAAAAACAGTTTTTTTAACGTTTTCTTTGAAACCATTGAAAAACAATCTAAGATTTAGTTAATTTCTGAATAAATTGAATGGACACACAGACGACGATTTTAATAGAGTCCTTTTAAATTTATGGAGTCTTTAATAAGCCCATGTCATATGAGATTCTCATTATAACATTTTCGTGAGATCTCAGTTCTCATTAAATATATTTACATTTAACTCTATTTGAGATCTCATGAGATTATTGTCACCAATAATTTCTTATCAGATTTCATTGAGATTCTTACAGGGGAGGTCTGGAAGTTGACTAAAAGAAATTATTATATATATTATTTATACAATTGTATTTTATATTAACCGGTAACATACATTATAAAGATGATAAATGGAATCTTCAAACAATAGCTTAAAGCCTTGAAAGAAACTTAAAACTCAATCCTTACTCATATTTTCGATGGCAATCGTATTAGAGTTTCATTAATTAATGATTTCTTCTCCTAAATCATATCCGACAATGAAAATGTAGAAGAAATCGCATAAAGTATGAAAAGCAAACTTAAGATAAAAAAATGATTTGGAAAAGGCGAAATCAAGTTTTGTTTCAATTTCAAATTTCTTTTCAAATTTCAATTCATTTTGTTGCGTATTTAAATTTTTAAAGTTTATTTTGCAATTGTTTAAAAATTAAAATACGCAATAAAATGAATTGAAATTTGAAAAGAAATTTGAAATTGAAACAAAACTTATTTCGCCTTTGGAAAAGTATTTGGATTTAATCTTGATTTCTACTCAGAACTTATTAACGAAGATTGAATATTTACTAGTTGATGGATTTCAGAAAGTGGATATTTAAACAGTAAAAAATAAATTACTTTCGATTTCTATAAATTAGAACAAGTACAGTCTAACCTCGCTAATCCGACCATTTTGGGAGCAGGAAAAAAGGTCGGATTATTAAAAATTCCGGACAATTGATAATCCGGAATCCAAAATTAATTGAAAATTGTCGGTTAAACAAAAAAATTTTAATGAGCTTTAAGACAGATGACTTTAAAAATGATAAATTTCAATTTTCTGACACTGGAGTTTTAAAATAAGTCTAAATCATATAAAATGTTTGTTAGTGAATAAGCGTTAAAATTTTGTAAAAGATAATAAAAAAATCATAATCTTTTTTTTTTGTAAATAAATTAATTAAAAATTATACGACTGTTGAATTTCGATTCTTTCTTAATACAAAACATTTTAAAATTATGTACATAAATGATAACAAGGTTAAAAATTTGAAAATAAATAATTTACCGTGTATTTTGTCAAAATTGATTGATAATAATAATTTTTGACCGCATAATCTTTTAAAATAATATGAAAATTATTACAAAAATGAAAATTTTCTGTCGTAATATTGAGTTTTTTCGACAAAGAAATTCCGTAAAAGCGAGGTTTTTTGCTTTACGAAAGATTTGATTGGTTAATGGAATTGGATTTTCTGTCGGATTTCCGAAATTTCCAGATAATCGAGGTCCGTAATATCGAGGTTAGACTGTATATGGTATTTTATTTGAACAATACAGTCAACTCTCGTTAATCCGAACTTTTTGGGAGTAAAAATTATGGTTCGACATAATTTTGTTCGATTTAACGAACTGTTTTTTCATGGAAAAGTAAAATTGGGTTGTCAATTTTTTTAATTTATGTTCAAAAAGTTCGTCTTATCGAAGTTCGGATTAACGAAAGTTGACAGTATAATGCAAATGAAGACAATCCGTTTTTGGTATCAAAATTAGAGAATGATGAAGATTCTAAAATAGTTTTCGCTAAAATTCAGTCAAGACATTCTAATAAGTTTAAATACAAAATTTTTTTTGAGATTAAACAACATTCGAATAATTTTGACAATTTAAGGTCGGTTTGTAGCAGTAGAAAAAGGTAAAAGAACATTTCGATATTGGAGTTATGTAGCGATGATTTATTTATGGGATTTGACCGTTTCAATTTAGAAAAAATTCCTAAGCCATGAATAGAATTAAAAATTTTTATTATCGCTATTATCAATGATTCATGAAGATATAGATCTTTTAAGTATTTTTCCAAATAACTAAATAAAGAGATCACTGACCATCGATTCAGAAATTATCAATAACCCATCTCAGAGTAAAAAATAAGTTTTTCTAAAAATTTTAATAATAATTCTTTATGTATATAATAAATATTGTTTATATTTGAATTTTGAGTAAATCTTACACTTTACGTCGTATAAAAAGTGCGATACTATAATTCTTAGGTTTAGAAATTATAAACAGTAAATTGTGGTATCTAAATTAGGCGAAAATTCCTGCACCATCCTTTTAAAAATTATAGTTAAATATTTTAACTTAATTTTATAATTTAATGATTTTTTGACTATTTTATTAACAGCAGTTGTAGCAAAAGATACTTTTTTTCTACCTGGAACACCTTTGAGAAGAGAATACAGATTAGTAATATACAAAAACTAGCTTTTTTTTCTTAATATTGCAAAAATCTAGGACTCAATCATACGTAAAATAGAGGAGAAAACCGTGGACGACACAATTTTCGCAGGCGAAACTAACTACCCAATAATCTCAAAAAGCTTATCAACTTTATGAAATGAAATATTCCTTCAAAACTTACTTATTATTAATCCTTGACATTTTTTTCTATATATTAAATCCTTATTAATTTTCGCATGGTCCAATCTTCTTTTTTCAACGCCAACGTAAACACAATCATTTGAAAATATTTTCTGGCTCTTGAATCGAATTATTGTTTTATTGTCTATTTTATAACTTTTATGATTTAAAATCGTATATTTGGATAAAATTATTTTCGATTTTTCATATTTTATAATTCTTGATAAAACTTGATAATTATTACCGTCAAATTTTATAAGATAAAAATCGCCTGTCTAAATATAAAAATCGTTTGATTAAAATTTTTTAAAACATTTTCTTTCTTGGCTTACTTTGTTAGGTTGTGTACTTAAAACAAATCTACGACTAAAAGGTTTAAATTTGTTCCTAAAAATCAATGATAGTCGTCCATTTCTACTTACTGAAAGATGTAATGTATCTTTTGAATTTTTATTAAATTTTATAATTATAGTCTTGATTTAATTTTATAAATCTAAACATACCATTTTTTCCTTGATTAAAACTAAAAATGACTGGTGAAAAATAGCTTTGAATCAAAATAATGAATGCTTTTAACAGAAAAATTTGTAGTAGTATTCGATTCATCATTTAGTTCAAATTTATATCAGTCTTGTATTTATTTCGAAAAAATTCTCAAGCAATCGATTAAATATTAATTTAGCTAATTCAGTCTCTTGATAAAAAACATTTGAAATTTAAAATTTTTAAACGAAATGAACATTCAAAATTTTACTTTCTTTTAAGTAATATTTAAAAAGGTACAAATTTACATGGTTGATCTAACAATATTCTTAAACAAATAAAGTAGTAAACATTAAAATAACATTTTTTAGGTAGGAATTTTTTTTTCAATAGACTCTAGATAGTTATAATGTAGTATTGAATTTTTAAAGAAAAATTTTCATTTATTTAATCCTGAAATAATTATCAAAAAAGAATTCGAAATAAGAATGCATTTTCGGCGGATTGCGACGTTTCTATTAAGCAAAAAATTTTTTAAATTCGATAAATTTATAAAAATAGATTTTATAATTCTTGTTTTAGTTTGAAAAAAAAACAAATGTTTTGATGTATCATCAATTTTCAATATTTATTTTTATTAAGCATTTTCAAAAAAAACTTTAAGTTTGTATAAAAATTTTTATTTGTATGCATTATTTTAATACTTTTTTTCCTAATATTTGAGAATATTACTTTGATATTTTTTTTAATAAACCAAAAAAAATTACCAATTTCACTTTTTTAAAGTTTATGTTATTTTTAGTCTTATGCAAAAAAGAATATATTTTTTATTTAAGGACTCAATTCTAATTACTACCCTGGTCGTTCACATGTTCCAAAAATGAACTTTCATGAACCTTCATGTATCGAATATTATTCATGAACGCTCTTGTTCATCCGAATTCATCTGAACGTTCAGAAATCTTCCATTTTTCAATCTGTTTTTATTGATCTTAGAATTAATAAGTTTAAAAAAATCAAAATTAAAATCATAAATAAGATTTTAATTAAAATTTTTCCTGAAAAATTTTTAAAATTAAGCTTTAAATTGATATGTATTTAAAAAAATTGTTGGTATCTACCAAAATTAAGTGCCAATTTTTATGAATCTTTTTTATTTTTTGAATTTTTTTCATGAAACTTTTAATAACAGCTTAAGAGTTTTTAAATCAAATAAGAAATTAATCACATGACCAATTTAATGACAAGACACCATTTTTTCAAACTTTTCCTTGAATTTAAGTGGCTTTTTTCTTTGATTTCTAATTTTATGGTATGAAATCGAAAATTTTGAGTCTGTGTTATTCAAAATCATTTTGATTTTTTTGATCAAATTTTTATGAATTCGAAAACCTTTCAAATTAAAATTATTACTAAATTTTTCGTTTCAAAAAAAAATTTAATTTTTTCAATATATAAGACATGAGTAAAAATATTTTATTTCAAAAAAAATATTTGAAACTTCAAAACACATATTTTTTGATTTTTAACAACCCTATTTTAAACGGTAAAATAGTACCTAATGTTTCTGGTTTTATATATCTTGGTTTACCAATTGGAAACCAATCTTACATTAATGAGTTTTTGGAGAACAAGTGGAAGTCTGTTGAAAAAGCCCTTTACTCGTTGTATGGTTTGGGTTGTAAACCAAAAATGCTCAACCCATTTCTTGTGTCATTTTTGTTCAAAACTTACTGTCAATCAATCTTTAGATATGTTCTTGACAATGTCCTTATAAGTGAATCAAAGTTAAAGGAATTTGAAATTAGACAAAACTTACTTGTTAAACAGGTTATTGGTATAAAAAAATACTCAAAAATGAAAGAACTTAGTAACGCCATTGGCCTTGATTCTATGAAAGCTCTATATTGCAAGCATAAAATTTTTTTCTTAAGACATCTAATGAAGAATAATGTTTTTACCGAAATATTTAACTATCTAAAAAGCTATTATAGTAAATTTGATCAAACAAATACATCATTTTGCAAACAGATAGATTTTTTAAATAAGAAATTTTACATCGATTGTACTTTATACAATTACAAAACTTCATTAGAAATTATTGGACACCATTTTAAGCCAAAGAACCAAGGGTTAATCGACTCGATCAAGTATGTAATTAATATGATTGCAACCTTAATGAATCAAAACTTAGATTTTTTTTATTTATATAATAAGCTTAACTTGCTTTTAAAGTAAAGTTTGGACACATAAAATTATAAATAGTCTTATATTTTGTTTTCGTTTAAACGCTGTTTTTTGTAGGGTTGTTAAAATGACTTTAAAATTTTAAACTTTTTGATTAGAAATAATTTTCAAATTAAAACCATGTACTTTAGATATCGCTTTATTTCATTTCAAAGAATTTTCAATTCATAAAAAATTAGTTTAAACAAGAAATATCTGAAATTTTTCCAAAACAAATGAATTTACAATGAAGAATTTTCAATTTTAAAATTTTAATTGCCATTTTTCTGAAATTTCTTTTTTTATTTTTTATAAAAATAAAAAAATTTTATTCATTAATTTCAAAAAAAAAATTAGATGAAAAATATTTGAAAATATTTAAAAAAAAAAGAAAAAATTAAATTTACAAAACTTGATCTCTAAAAATTTCTCACTATCTTTAATAGATTTTTAAAAAAGATTTTGTACCAATTTTAGAATTTATTTTCATTGAATTTTGAATGATTTGGAGATACTTGATGCGATGGTTTACGGTTTTGAGAATTAAAATAAGATGACTTAACGTTTACCCTTGCAAAAAATATAAGAATTAAACCAAGGATTGAAAATTAAAAAGAAAAAAAAATTTAATTATTTTCAAAAAATTAAAAATATAATTTAAGCAGCTTTTTTAAATATCCAAGTTTTATTTAAATAATGAAAGAATATTTAAAAAAGATATTTTTTTTTTCAACTCATAGTATCTTGTATAATCATCTCATATATCATATAATACTTTAGTTTCTTTGACTTTCAACAATTTTTATACAGTTTATAGCGGAAAGTAACAGCATCACGTGAATTTTTCATCAACTAAATGTTTTTTAACTTCATTCGTTATTTATAAATTGATAAA
>NTPY01000526.1:2409927-2427212 GCA_002922825.1 Brachionus calyciflorus | reverse complement strand
CAAACAATAGAACATTAACAGTTCATCAAAATTTTATTTCTAATGATCAAAGAAATGAAGATGAAATAATGAGCTTAGATCAAAACCAAGATTATTTTGAAAACCAAAACTCGGCTAACCAAAATCAGATAGATGAAAATACTAAAATAACTGATGATCAAAATAATTATTTTTCTCAAGGTATCTAGAATTTCGTTTTTTATAAAATTTTCTAAATGCAAATTTACAATTTTTAAAAGAAGAAATAAGTGAAGATATTGATTTTCAAAAATCAATAGCAAAATTTCTTTTAGATTTAAAATCAGAGTGCAAAATTACTCAAGTAGCGGCTGAAAGAGTTGTCTATGGGTTACGGAATATAATCAAAAAAGGAATTGAAATTTTAAAAAAAGTAATTTTACCTTTAAAAAAATCAAGTTGAGTTTGATTAAATTTATAATCACGTAAAATCTCTTGAATATCATCCACTGATTTGTTTTGTAAATTGTCCATTTTTAGACCGATTTGATCAATAAAGTCGAAGAAGAAAGCTTTCAGGAAATCGCGTATTTTTTTGAACGATGTTTGACTAGTCTATCAACAAACCATAAATTAAACAAATTCTTGAAAATACATACAAATTTTATTGAACCACAGTCAATTATTAATAATAAAAGCCAGATAATTGGGTACAAAATACCTTTTAAAGAAAAATTAGAGAATTTATTAAATATGCCTGAGAACAACAATTTATTAGAGAAAAACAAGGAGAATTATTTGAATAAAAAAAAATTGGATTGCAAGAACATAAGTGATTTTGAAGATGGGATCTTTATTAATCAGTTGATAGATAGAAATATTAAAGAGTTAAATGAATATCCCCTTTTATTTTGTTTATATTATGATGAAATAGAAATAGTAAATGCAATAGGGAACAGTAGAAAAAAGCATAAATTAGGTAAAATTACTATTTCTTTTTTTTTTTAATTATCTATTTTTTAACATTAAAAGTTAAAAAGTTAGTTTAAATTTGATTAGACTTAAATATTCAAAATTTGAAAATCTAAAATTTTAAGGTATGTTTTACTGGGCATTACTAAATTTGGCACCTTCACAAAAATATTCATTAGCAGCTATTCAATTATTGGCAGTATGTAAATACTCGGTTTTTAAAAATAATTTGGAACTAACAAAAGAAATACTAGGAGATTTTATAGATGATTTAAATTTACTACAAGAAAAAAAAATGGTTTTATCTATAAATAAGAAAAATGTGTCGTTAAAAGGATATTTAGTCAGTTGCTTGGGAGACACACCAGCTCAAAACTGGCTAGGTGGTTATAAAGAAACTGTTAGTTTGGCAAAAAAATTCTGTAGAATGTGTGAAATTACTCAAGAATCGAGAAATAATTTCATTTCAGAAAACATACGTTTAAGAACTCTTGAAAATCACTTAAAATTGCTTGAAATTTTAGAAAAAGAAAAAAATGAGAAAAAAAAAGAGGAATTATCTACAGAATTTGGTATAAATTTTAGGAGTCCTTTATTAGGTATAGACAACTTTGATGTTTGTCAGTGTCTTTTACAAGATCCTATGCACGTTTTGATAGAGGGATTAGCTCATTTTGAACTAAAAAATTTATTCTATCAGTACGTTTTGGTACAAAAAAATATTAGCCTTGACGAATTAAATAAAACAATATCAAATTTCGAATATTTTTACGTGGACAAAAATGACATTCCAAATAAGCTCGACATTTTAAATATAAATAACGGTAATTTTACACAAAACGCGGGTCAAATGTTAACATTAATACATAATTTACCTTTAATGATTGGAAAATATTTTAATAAGACTGATAAATTTTGGAACAATTACTTAAATTTTTTAGCTATAATAAATTTATCATTAAGCTATTTTTGTGACCGAGACACTATAGTTGATTTAAAATTAAAAATTGATATTTACGTTTTAAATTTTAGAGAATTATATCCTCAAGTTGTTTTACCTCCAAAAATGCATTTCTTATCACATTTACCTAGACAAATGGAATTATTCGGACCATTAAGATTACATTCAACCTTCAGATTTGAGGCAAAACACCAACTAATAAAAGGTTATGATTATAACTGTTTTAAAAATATTTGTAAATCAGTTTCTTATAAACATGAATTTTGGATGGTTTCAAAACAGTTAAACAATGATTTAATAATGAGAGATAACTATTTTTACTCTGGAGATTACTTTAAAGAATTGAAGAGAATTGAATGTTCTGAAAACTTATTTCTTGAAAATATCAACAATTCAAATGAAATATTCTCATGTGACGAGTTCAAATGTGATGGATTTCTCTATAAATTAGAGTGTTTTGTCATCATAAAAGAAAATTATACGACAGGTTTGGTCGAGTTGGTTGGTAAATTAAAAAATATAATTATAATTGATAGTGAAATTTTTTTTTTATTAGAATACTATACAATTGAAAATTTCAAGAATGAGTATTTTTGTCATAGAATTGAGTCACTTGGAAATGAGAAATTACTAAAATATAAGGAAATCAAGCACCGGCAGCCACTATTTTCTTATCTTATAAGCGGAAGAGAACACATTCATATCAGATATTTTTATCATACGTTTGAATAGAATGTGTTCAAATCGACTTTTTTTATTGAAATTTCAAATCAAATTTCAAAGGACTGGAATTTTTAATGAACAAAACATGAACCTTTTTTTTTATTAAGAAAATATTAATAAATTTGTTTAAAGTTTTATCGTCCTAGTCTAGCGGCTTTTGCACCAAATGCACCTGTTCTTACCTATTTTAATAAACAATATTTGGTTCTTTGACTCTAAAGATCCCTTATAAAAATATTAAAATAAAATTGATTCTTAATCTTTTTTTAGTCTAGTATTTTTTTTATTATACTAAATTTTGAAGCCTATTTGTTTTGAAAAATTACGAAACAGCGACAAAAAAGTTTCAGGACTTAATATGAAATTTTTTTTAAGAAATATTAATAAGATTATCATTAAAAAAATTTACCATTAATAAATGAGCCAGCGTTGATTTAAAAAATAGATTTTTGCAAAACATATTTACTTTTTCGACGATTTAAATTAGTGATAATAAAATCTCGATAATGCATTTGTTTTTTTTCTCTTAATATTCTTTACATTTTTCAATTATTATGAACATTCTTGAGAAGAAAACGTTAACAACTAGTAATTTCATTTTGTTAATCGTTCATTTTTATCCTTTGATAATTTTAGATTATTAAAAACTTTGGATTAAAATTATTATTATTTAATCATTTATTTAATTCGATGTGATAAGTTTTGGGAATAATCTAAAAAAATTAATGGCTCCAAACTTAAAACTAAGTTTTATTATCGATCCTTTATTTTTTGAGAATTTTTTTTAAACAACAAATAATAAATTAAATTAGAAACACACTCAATTTAATCATAAAAATAATTTATTTTTAAAGACTGAAACTTTTATTTTCAAAAAAAAAGGAGGCGTTTATATAAAATACTCAGTAAAAGACTAATTTAAATTATGCGAAGGAGGAGTTAAACTTTTAAATGACTTTTTAGAAGATAAGTCGCTTTTTTGGATTAAAAAAATAGATAAGTTGCTTTTTTTTTTTTTAAGTTGGTTTTAAGCGTCTTAAGTCGCTTATTTTTTTTTCAGTGAAAATATTAGAATAGGCTAATTATTTCAAATATTGATAAAAAATATAGTTATAAAAACAAAATTTAATTTTTTTCTAAAATTTTCAGAAAAAAAAAATTAGTTAACTAAAAAGACCAACTAAAAATTAGTCGACTAAAAATAAGTTAACTATTTTTTAGTTAACTAATTTTTGGTCGACTAGACTAAATTAGTTTAGTTTTGACCCATCACTAGAAAAATCCGCTTTTAAATATAACCTGTTTTAAAAAAATAGACTATTCAAAATCGACGTGTTTAAAAAATCCAGTATCTTTTTGTCGGGTCACACAGTAATCTATAATAATTTTAAGAAAACTATCGATCGAAAAAAAAAATGTTCTAATTAAAATGGATCTATTCAAAAATAAAAATCAAACTTGTTCTAACTTTGATATAAATTTTGAGCTGAGTTTCCGAATGAAGGTCATGCTAATAAATAAGATATTGTTAATAGAATTATTGAATATTTTTATTCTTAATATCTAAGTCTTTACGAAAGACAACGCGCCATTCGGACGTTCCTTGGGTTTGATTCCCAAAACAATTTAAATAAAATAAATAATCCAAGTCTTTACATTTTCCTCTAAACTTCTTTTGTTAACGAAAACTTATTTTTAAACGTGACTATCAACTTTTTTTGGATAAAAAACGATTTTCCCATTATTTAAAAATTTCGCGGATCAAGTCTAGTTTTAAAAACGTACATACTGATTGTATAACAGCAATTGATATTTTCACAACTAGCGAAAATAAAAACATGTCCCTTCTTAAACTTCATGCTGACGATGGTGAAACGGTTGATACAATTATTAAAAAACCAAACCTAAATTGATAGAAATCATATTTTAGTTTAAAAATCATTGAATTTTAATATTTATGGATATTTTTGATCGAGTCTTTAAATTTCAAATAAGTAGTTGTTCAACCAATCGTAACATCAGGGTTTATGTAAAGAAGACAATTAGATTTGGTTGATTGCCATTCAATGCCCGATATCATCACAAAAAATTATCCTTTTTGTGTCCACTTTCTTCGAAAGATACTAGAGAATTGTCAATTAAATTAATTGAGATGTTTACTCTTATTGGCGCCAAATTTGTTCTAAAGATGAACAACGGGACAGAATTTATAGCCGGAGTGAGAAAAGAGTTAAAATAAATATAAAAATGAATAAATAAATATGAAATGTATTTCTACTAAAATTAGAAATTTGGTTATTATGTAGCGTGATTGATATCTTAGCTAAATTAATTTTTCTTTTTCTATTCGACATAAACAACCTTTTTAGAAAGGCACCTCAAAGAAATTAACCAGAAAACTAAAAAATGTTTTAAATCTTTAAACGGAAGAGTCTTTGATCGTTAGGGGTAAAATGTATTACTTTATATTATTACTATATATCCTTTATTGATATTCAATTATCGAGTAATTGGATAATTTTGAAAAAAAATGATGCCGGTCAAAAAGTTTGCAGAAACTACTATTTATTCTTATTCTAAATATTTTGAAAGATGTATATCAAAATATTGGTTTTAAATAAGGATAAGATAATGAATTAAATAGGTTACCAAAATCTTAAATTTTTTTTTTAATCCCTTATAAAATATCTTTTCAATATTTTAGCCTAATTTTCAGTTTTAGGTCAAAGTAAACTATATTTCAATTATTTTTAATTCAGAAATAAGACCATATCTGGCTTTTAAAAAAAAACCCAGATTTCGCAAATATAAGTTATTTGATTTTGTTTATTAAATAAAAAGTTAAACAATGAAAACTCTTGGAGTATCTAGGAGAATTTTTTCTCAAACATACTCCTTGAATTTTCCACCGAGAATTTGACATGACTTATAACTTTCTTAAATAACTTTTACTAAACTTTTTACTATTCTATTATTTACTATTTTATCCAGTGACGTAGCTAGAGGATCTTGGATGGAGGGGGGCTGAAACGGCTCTCTAATCTTGGAGGAGGAGGGTGGAGTAGACTAAAATTGGTCCTAGAAGATAAAGGTAAGTAGATATAGATTGAAAATTTTAGACAGAAAGAACAGCTACAAAAAAATGGCGAACAGGACAGTACCGAACCGTATTTAAATTTCGTAAAGTCAGATTTTATTTATTTTCAAAATTTTATCACAAATTTTTCTTTAAAATTAAATTTTTATCATCGATTTTTAGGTATCGAGTCAGGTAAGCTGAGGCTAAAAAAATGAGTAAGGAAGTTCCAATTCTTTTCAGATTTTTTTTCATAAATGGTTCGAAACATATCAATTAAAAAATTTTTTTCAATTATATTAAAAAGAATCAATTTAATACAAAAAAATTTGAAACTAAATAGGTATGTCTGATTTTTTTCTTTAGCTTATTTAATCTTCTTCATTTTATTATTCTACAGAAATTTTTTCGATTCAACATTTTCGCCGAAAATTTCATTAAAACTAGGAAACAACACATTTAGATTTTTGTCTGATTTATACCAGTAAAAAAACATAAAGAGGCATATAACTCCTATACAAAATGTTGTTATTGGGACGGCATAAACTAAAGGTGATATGTAATTTATTTTAGTTAATCTTCTAAAAGGAATATTTGGCGAGATAATAACATCAACTTCAACGTTAACTTGTAAAAAAATATCAGATTATAAATCAGAAAAAATTCAAAGCTGAAAACAGATTACCTCTTTGAACAGATATTTTGTTTTTTAAAACAGGAAAATCATTTTTTGTGTCTTGATAAAAACGAAGAGCATTCAAAACTATGACTTCAGGGTGGTTACTAATAAAATCGCTTCTACAATAGGCAACAATACTTCCTGATGTCAAATTAATTAATGTTGTATTCAAATAATTTTGTTCAAGTTTCTTGAAATTCTGAAATGCGTCATTAATCTAAAAAGAATAAATTAGAGTAAAATAAAAAAAAATAAAAATAAAAAAAATTATATACAAATAATAACGTTCTATTCATGAATAATATATATTCAAGTGAATTCACATTATTGTAAGATTCATTATATTTAAGATCTACAGGAATTGTCAAAAAAAAACTATAAATAATAATATCGGAGTTAGCTTTAGAAAAATTGAAGAAAATAGTGGAAGATGACGTTGGATTTGTAAAAAATGAAATAGGCGAAGTTGTAAATATCGAATTTTTGACAGATGAATTTTGTGAAAATGATGAGAGAAAAGAAGTAGTTCGAAAATGACTAAAAGATGGACTTGAAAGGGATGTTGTTTCGTCAGTGGTTGTTTCAGTTGTGCTTGTTGTAGGGGATAATGTCGTTGATTCAGTACTTGTTTGTGTAGTGGAAACTAAAAAAGGAGTGTTTGAACTTTCTGTTGTTGTCTCGCTTAGAGATGGACTTGAAAGGGATGTTGTTTCGTCAGTGGTTGTTTCAGTTGTGCTTGTTGTAGGGGATAATGTCGTTGATTCAGTACTTGTTTGTGTAGTGGAAACTAAAAAAGGAGTGGTTGAACTTTCTGTTGTTGTCTCGCTTAGAGATGGACTTGAAAGGGATGTTGTTTCGTCAGTGGTTGTTTCAGTTGTGCTTGTTGTAGGGGATAATGTCGTTGATTCAGTACTTGTTTGTGTAGTGGAAACTAAAAAAGGAGTGGTTGAACTTTCTGTTGTTGTCTCGCTTAGAGATGGACTTGAAAGGGATGTTGTTTCGTCAGTGGTTGTTTCAGTTGTGCTTGTTGTAGGGGATAATGTCGTTGATTCAGTACTTGTTTGTGTAGTGGAAACTAAAAAAGGAGTGGTTGAACTTTCTGTTGTTGTCTCGCTTAGAGATGGACTTGAAAGGGATGTTGTTTCGTCAGTGGTTGTTTCAGTTGTGCTTGTTGTAGGGGATAATGTCGTTGATTCAGTACTTGTTTGTGTAGTGGAAACTAAAAAAGGAGTGGTTGAACTTTCTGTTGTTGTCTCGCTTAGAGATGGACTTGAAAGGGATGTTGTTTCGTCAGTGGTTGTTTCAGTTGTGCTTGTTGTAGGGGATAATGTCGTTGATTCAGTACTTGTTTGTGTAGTGGAAACTAAAAAAGGAGTGGTTGAACTTTCTGTTGTTGTCTCGCTTAGAGATGGACTTGAAAGGGATGTTGTTTCGTCAGTGGTTGTTTCAGTTGTGCTTGTTGTAGGGGATAATGTCGTTGATTCAGTACTTGTTTGTGTAGTGGAAACTAAAAAAGGAGTGGTTGAACTTTCTGTTGTTGTCTCGCTTAGAGATGGACTTGAAAGGGATGTTGTTTCGTCAGTGGTTGTTTCAGTTGTGCTTGTTGTAGGGGATAATGTCGTTGATTCAGTACTTGTTTGTGTAGTGGAAACTAAAAAAGGAGTGGTTGAACTTTCTGTTGTTGTCTCGCTTAGAGATGGACTTGAAAGGGATGTTGTTTCGTCAGTGGTTGTTTCAGTTGTGCTTGTTGTAGGGGATAATGTCGTTGATTCAGTACTTGTTTGTGTAGTGGAAACTAAAAAAGGAGTGGTTGAACTTTCTGTTGTTGTCTCGCTTAGAGATGGACTTGAAAGGGATGTTGTTTCGTCAGTGGTTGTTTCAGTTGTGCTTGTTGTAGGGGATAATGTCGTTGATTCAGTACTTGTTTGTGTAGTGGAAACTAAAAAAGGAGTGGTTGAACTTTCTGTTGTTGTCTCGCTTAGAGATGGACTTGAAAGGGATGTTGTTTCGTCAGTGGTTGTTTCAGTTGTGCTTGTTGTAGGGGATAATGTCGTTGATTCAGTACTTGTTTGTGTAGTGGAAACTAAAAAAGGAGTGGTTGAACTTTCTGTTGTTGTCTCGCTTAGAGATGGACTTGAAAGGGATGTTGTTTCGTCAGTGGTTGTTTCAGTTGTGCTTGTTGTAGGGGATAATGTCGTTGATTCAGTACTTGTTTGTGTAGTGGAAACTAAAAAAGGAGTGGTTGAACTTTCTGTTGTTGTCTCGCTTAGAGATGGACTTGAAAGGGATGTTGTTTCGTCAGTGGTTGTTTCAGTTGTGCTTGTTGTAGGGGATAATGTCGTTGATTCAGTACTTGTTTGTGTAGTGGAAACTAAAAAAGGAGTGGTTGAACTTTCTGTTGTTGTCTCGCTTAGAGATGGACTTGAAAGGGATGTTGTTTCGTCAGTGGTTGTTTCAGTTGTGCTTGTTGTAGGGGATAATGTCGTTGATTCAGTACTTGTTTGTGTAGTGGAAACTAAAAAAGGAGTGGTTGAACTTTCTGTTGTTGTCTCGCTTAGAGATGGACTTGAAAGGGATGTTGTTTCGTCAGTGGTTGTTTCAGTTGTGCTTGTTGTAGGGGATAATGTCGTTGATTCAGTACTTGTTTGTGTAGTGGAAACTAAAAAAGGAGTGGTTGAACTTTCTGTTGTTGTCTCGCTTAGAGATGGACTTGAAAGGGATGTTGTTTCGTCAGTGGTTGTTTCAGTTGTGCTTGTTGTAGGGGATAATGTCGTTGATTCAGTACTTGTTTGTGTAGTGGAAACTAAAAAAGGAGTGGTTGAACTTTCTGTTGTTGTCTCGCTTAGAGATGGACTTGAAAGGGATGTTGTTTCGTCAGTGGTTGTTTCAGTTGTGCTTGTTGTAGGGGATAATGTCGTTGATTCAGTACTTGTTTGTGTAGTGGAAACTAAAAAAGGAGTGGTTGAACTTTCTGTTGTTGTCTCGCTTAGAGATGGACTTGAAAGGGATGTTGTTTCGTCAGTGGTTGTTTCAGTTGTGCTTGTTGTAGGGGATAATGTCGTTGATTCAGTACTTGTTTGTGTAGTGGAAACTAAAAAAGGAGTGGTTGAACTTTCTGTTGTTGTCTCGCTTAGAGATGGACTTGAAAGGGATGTTGTTTCGTCAGTGGTTGTTTCAGTTGTGCTTGTTGTAGGGGATAATGTCGTTGATTCAGTACTTGTTTGTGTAGTGGAAACAAAAAAAGGAGTGTTTGAACTTTCTGTTGTTGTCTCGCTTAGAGATGGACTTGAAAGGGATGTTGTTTCGTCACTCGTTTTTATATCAGTATTAAATTCGCTAAATCCTGTTATAGCGTTTAATTGAAATGATTTTCTGAATAAAATGGACCTTTCATTATTGTCATTTCTTCGATTTCTTATTGCTCGTTTGTTTTTCCCATTTTTTCCATACATTCTTTTTCCTTTTGTTATTTTGAATTTTTATTAAATTTATGTTAGACTTTTCGAAATGCTTACGTTTTAATTATTTTTAAAAAATTTTTTCTAAATTTTTAGTTTTATTGCTTTTTTAATTTCATGTTCCTCTTAAAAACTTATTCTTTTAATTCGATATTTCTTATTTTTAAGTTCATTTTTTTTTGATTAAATGAAATTTTTTAAAACTTCTAATTTTTGCATTGAAATAAAAAACATTTTGAAACGGTTTTTTTAAGTCGTTGTGGGTGTC
The DNA here is from genome assembly GCA_002922825.1 of Brachionus calyciflorus. Lineage (NCBI taxonomy): Eukaryota > Metazoa > Rotifera > Eurotatoria > Ploima > Brachionidae > Brachionus > Brachionus calyciflorus. The sequence goes on along the minus strand of NTPY01000526.1, from coordinate 2,417,117 downwards.
TTTTTTAGTTTTCTTTCTAGTGGGCTTTTCAAGTCAGTTAAAAATACATAATTTAATACCGTAAACTCTTGCCTATAACTCCAATCAAGAGTGATTGGAAAATCCAATTGGTCTCCATTAGAGTTATAGGCAAGAGTTAGGGTATATTTTTTTTTTTAACAATAAAAAGGAGGGTTTTATTTCAAATAAATTATTTTAGGAGGAGTTAAATTTAAAAGTGACTTTTTTAAATAATTCAGTCAGTTTTTTTCAATTAAATGCAATTAAGTCAGTTTCTTTATTCATTTAGACATTTTTTCAGGTCTTGAGTCGCTTTTATTTTTCAGTTTGAGTTAAACATTTTTTTACTCTTTTCAGGTATTAAATTTTTATAATATTCTTAAAATCAAGCATTAGACAATTTTATAAACTCACGTAAAATAAATTTTGAAAAAGATGTAATTTACAAGATATGTGATTTTTTCAATATGTTCTAGCATCACGATTAAAATTTAGTGTTTCTTTTATCAAATTCAACTGAATTTTTTCTAACAGATGGCTGATATTTCCCTGTACACCAACAGGCAACAACAAAAATTGTAGCAAATGATTCAAGAGTTAAGTTCATAAAAGCATTATAAAAATTTTATTGAATTTTCATTGAATTTTTTCTTTCCGAGCCAATAATTGATGCTGCATAAAATCCGAAATTCCAATAAATGATGCCCCATCAAATATTAGAGGCGTTGGTTTGGTGGTTTAAGCACAAGTCAAGTAAATTTTAACATGGCAGGTATGTAGAATAGAGCATGCACCAAATTCAGTTCTTAAGTTCTGATGCTGAATAATTCAGCAAGGGAATACGGTGATTGTTAAATGTGGGGAAAATGTAAAAAGACCAATTTGTAGAATATGTCCTGCTAAATTACAAGAGGCATTTAAGTCCATTTTTTTGTAAAATTAATTGCGTTAATATTAGAATATTGTATCAATTAAATAATATCAAAAAGCTTATTAATTTATGAATTTTATGAAATTTTCTTTTAAAACTTACTTATCATTTTTCCTTGACATTTTTTTCTATATGTTAAATCCTTATTAATTTTTGCTTTGTCCAATATTCTTTTTTCAACGCCGACGTAAACACAATCATTTGAAAATATTTTCTGGCTCTTGAATCGAATTATTGTTTTATTGTCTATTTTATAACTTTTATGATTTAAAATCGTATAGTTGGATAAAATTATTTTCGCTTTTTCATATTTAATATTTCTCGATAAAACTTGATAATTATTACCGTCAAATTTTATAAGATAAAAATCGACTGTCTAAATATAAAAATCGTTTGATTAAAATTTTTTAAAACATTTTCTTTCATGACTCACTTTGTTAGGTTGTGTACTTAAAACAAATCTACGACTAAAAGGTTTAAATTTGTTCCTAAAAATCAATGATAGTCGTCCATTTCTACTTACTGAAAGATGTATTGTATCTTTTGAATTTTTATTAAATTTTATAATTATAGTCTTTATTTAATTTTATAAACATACGATTTATTCCTTGATTAAAATTAAAAATAACTCGTGAAAAATAGCTTTGAATCAAAAAATTAAATTTTGTTAACAGAATAATGAAAATCCAATTCATTATTTTTTTGAGTAAAATTTCCGAATTGTTTAATAGAAATAAACTTCGGTTACCCGAATCAAGTTTTTTTTGTAAATTTTTTAATTAAATTTATATAAAAAATATCATCAAAAATCTTTGTTATTTAATTATGATGTTTTTTTTAAAGAAAACTTTATATTAATGGAGAGCCTTATTAGTTACGTCTCTTGGTTCTTTTTTTTTTAATTTTAAGTTCTTTCATTTAAGTATATTGGGTGAATTTTTTGTATCTTAATTGATTAAAATTAAATTTTGAAAAAAAAGTTTATTTTGAAAATTTTATTTTAAAAAATTTAAAAAAAAATCAAAATAAAAAAATTCGTGCAACTATCTACTGTAAGAACTATATATTGGATTACTTTACAAGATAAAATTTTCAATTTTTCTCTACTCCGAATCCATTACCAAATTTTTTAAGCTGAAGCAAAATTAAATATTTTCATTTTTCTATCGAAAAAAGCACTTTTAATATTTACATGACATAGCAATAGAAAGTAAAGTATCAGGTTGAAAATTATGTCGTAACAATTTAAATTGCAGTAACTATTATTTACCGTATGTTTATTACTTATATATTTTTTTTTATTCTTTTGATGCTCAAAATTTTAATTTCATTTAAAATTCAAGATTGCTGAAAGTTAAAATTACTAATAGCTTTTAGCAAAATAAAAAAAAATTTTAAATTTTATTTTTAATTATAATTTTTTTTCCACGGTTGATATTTCTTCGTTTAATGATATTTTGAACAAAATAATATTGTTTTTACAATTCTCTAAACTAAATTCCAATTGAACAACATTCAAAAAAATAAATAAATAAAAAGGGGAATCATGAAAAAAATAATACTAAATTATTCGTATTTATTTTGTATACTTTTAATATTCGAAATAACCGGAATCGATTTAACCTTGTACAAAAGTGTCCTTAGAGAACAATATAAATCAATTGAAAAACTAGATTTACAAGATTTGAAACCTAATTTAGTTCAAGAGTTATTTTTTACGCTACTCATTTTTGTTGATATTATAGGCATAATTCTTTTTGCAACCGAGATAATTAAAAGTCGCAAAAATTTTATTTTTATTGTATTTATAATAATTTCATATTTAAAAGTCAGATTTTCTTTAATACCCGAATATGTGCCTCAATTTGATAATATCAACCATTATATCGCTTTAATAAGAACTTATTTAACTGGCCTTTTAGTCATATTTGTAACTTGGTTAAATTATACAATGAAAAGTTTTAATATATATTCGAACAAAATCAATGTTTTATAAGTGTTTATGATTGAAAAGCACACGACAATACGAGAAGCTTTTGCTCAGTTACACAAATATTCAAAAGAAAAACGAGATCAAGTCATTTTCCAATCACCACTCATTAGTTTTTTATTTTTGTTTTGATTCATTTTAAACATCAATAAATAAATTATTTAAAATTATTTTTTAATCTTAGTTACGCATAATTGCTTTTAAATAGTTTTTTTAAATTGCTTTTAAACAGTTTTTTTAATATGAGTTGAATGCCGTATAAGCTTTAAATAAAGGGAAAAAAATAATGTCCATCATTTTGCTAAATCCATTTTTTAATAAATATCTTTAAGATTACCTTAAGATTATTTAAGTAATTAAAAAATCTCAAGGGTGAACTATTATGGTATGCACGTATTTTTCACCAAATTTTATACCAAAATAAGAATCCCAGATGAACGTGAGATTGGGTTTTTATAAAAAATAAAATTTTAGAAAATTCAGCTTCTTAATAGAATTTTGAAAATAAAAATAAAAAGTTCACCTCAATCTTTCTCTTTTGAAATTATTACTTTTTCTTAATCAAAAAAAATTTACTTATTTTCATAAGATATGCTTCCTTTCATAATAAAATTTGAAAACCTACTCCTAAAAAATTTTTTCAATTTAGTGTAAAAAAAGGAGAGTAATTTACCTTTTTTTGAGGAGGTTTTCAGGAGCTTCGAATTTTCTTAAATAATTTTTTTTACCAATTCACACTAAATTCAAAAATTTAGCTTTTTTAAACGTTTTTTATAACATAACTTTTGAAGCATTCATACAATAAATATTCTACTCTCGGTTTGTGTTTTCTAGCAAAACAAAACCGAAAATAAAAATAAATAAAAAGAGCTTTTTTTATTGTTAAATATCTATTTGAAATTTTGAAAATATTTGATTGAAGTTTTAAATTAATTTATGTTTATATTGATTGGAGACTCTGAAAATAATTTAGGAATAATTTCCTCAGCTACATCAGCCATCAAATCCTTGTGCATTCTAGTTGGATCATCAAATAAATTAATTGCTAAAATTTTATCCGTTATATGAGCTTTTAACAAATTAATACATTCACCATCATTCATAGTCTCCGAATAAACTAATCTATCACATTTAGTTTCAATTGAAAATAATTTATTAAAAAATTGAACAAATATGTGTTTCTCTTTAGGCATATGGGCATTACATATAAGAATATAAGTTTTATTCCAGTCTAAGAAATTATACTTTTTAATCCATGTTATCATTAAATCTTTCATGTCTAACAATTGACTCAAAGCTGCTGCGTGGAGATTTTTTTCCAGCATAGGCTTTACTTCCAACGTATAATTTTTCAAATCATCACAATCAAAATTTTTCTTAGAAATGGTAGATAAGACTATTTTAATAGACTCATTTAAAAATTTAATTTGATTCAATCTAAGTTCATTAGGTATCAATGAATCTGTTAAAATCCCCTCGTACATTAAAAACATTTTTCCTTTTAAAATATTAAAATCATCCAACTGCTCTTTGCTTAATGTTTGATCACATCTTTTACCAAATTGCGACAGTATAGACAGAGACAAATGAGAAATTTCTTTTAATATTTCATAAGTCGTGTTTTTAGTCATTGGCAAACGAGTGTCTAGAAGGTTTCCATTTGAATAAAGTGATGGTACGTCACCATTTATCATTAAAAAAGTCAAATTTTTAGAGTCCAATTCCTTGGCTTTAGAGTAAATATTTAAATTTATAAGGTTTATATCCTCAAATATTGCATTCTCTGAATATTTGATAAGAAAAGTAAAAAGAAAAATATATAATATCATTTTTTGATAAAGAATTCAAAAAGTCTGTCTCAAAAAATATAGTCAATCCATTTTTATTTCAAAATTTAAAAAAAGGTCAGAAATGGAATTTGAATAATATTTAGAAAGAGATACAGAAACAAACAGAGTACCTTAAACTTTTAAAAATAAAAATAAAAATCATTATTTTATTAAAAATCAGGTTTTAATTTTGAAATGAACTTAGAATTTAAATATGAAATATTTTGTTTTAAAATCTAAAGCACATTATGAACTTTATTTTTTTCTTTTCTAAATACTGGTTTTATTTGAAAATCTAAGTTAAATAATAAACTAGAAGAATTAATTTTGAATCGAAAAAAAAAGGGCCTGACCGGGGATCGAACCCGGAGCCTCTCGCACCCAAAGCGAGAATCATACCACTAGACCATCAGGCCTTGTTTCATATACGAGCAAAAACAATCTTTAAAATATTTAAAGATTAATCTATTTTAAAATAAATCTTAGAAAGAATTGACTTATAAGTGACATATTTGATCTTTTAAGACTTAACAAGTCATAATGGTTCATTATTATTACCGGCAGTGAATTAACTATATTATATATAAGTTAAAGTTTCAAGGTTAATAAACAGATTAGTACCCTTATCTATTGGTAGATTGATTAACACTTCATTAATTCATTAAAATAAAATAAAAATTTGTTGTTTTAAAATTTAATTGATACAAAAAAAATATAAAAAAAATTTTTTTTTACTTCAAAAAACTTAAAATTTTAAATTCAAATTAAATTTATCAAAAAACTTAATAGATTTTTCATTGACAATTTAAATGTACTAAACTTAAGTACCAATATATCAACAATCAATTTATCAGATAATCTTGTATAAATATATTTAAAAGTTTTTTCATCACTTTTAGTTCTTTATCTGTATTCAATTATTTGATCTTTATTTCTTAAATCATATTTCAGATTTCTAATCTCATTTTTGACTAACTGTTCTTTTTAAAATGGTGGTTACAGTTCTTAAACCTTGTGTTACACCGAATTTAGACGATCAGAAAACAAATATTTTCAAACCAAAGCTTAAAAGTCTTATCGCTTCATACTACCCTCAAATCGTTTTTCGAGTATCCTAAAAACACCAACTACTTAAACCTTAAGTCGCTTTATCACCTTCTAAAAAATTTTTTTTATGATATAACAGCCAAATTTTGGAACTTTTCTGACATTTCAGACTTTAATTTAGTGTGAAAAAAAAGCTAGTGACGGGAGTTTTTGTTAGTTTTTAGTTAGAATAAATTTGGCTAACAAGTTTTAGTTAACTAATATTAATTAAGCTAATTTTAGTCAACCAAACTAATTCTAGTTATTTGAAACTTTACTCATGATCAGAGATTGGAACCTAAATTTTTCCAGGTTTTGGGTTAGGAATGGGTATACCTACCTAAACCCAACTTGATTCCCAAAAACCTGATTTTTCTAGGTTACCTACCCAATACCCATACTCAAATTCTTGATATTGTCAGGTTACCCAAACTTGAAAAGCCGACTTTATCGAGAACCCAAATAAAAAATTAATTATTTACAAAAAAGTTTTTTAATTTTTGGCTTTAAATTTTTTTTAAAGTATTTTTTCTTAATTTATTTTATTTATTTATTTAATTGATTTAGCCTCATAGGCAAATTAAAAAAAAAATTTTAATAAAAAAGAGTATAAAAAAAAAGTATAAAAATATATGCATAAAATAGATAAAGAGCTTTACCGGTTTTGCATTTAAGATTTCGCCCAAGTTTTATTTAATAACCGATAATTTTTGCGAGTTTTAATTATATTCATTCAGTAAAAAATTTTGAAATTAGTTCCTCTCGAAAAAAAAAACTTTCGGAATTCATATTAATTTATGGTAATCCTTACCAAAAGTTGCCAAGTTTCCAAAAGAAATTAACTTAACATTTGTTTAATATTTATTTCACAAAAATCAAATATGAAATTTGCAATGTGAATTTTTCTTACAAAAATGTAAAACGCTATAAATTTTTTTGGGTATGGAATAAATTTATTCTGTAAATTGTACAAGAATGTACAACGTTTGGACACTGTTTATTTAGTCTCTGCTAATTTTCTGCTAAAATTGCACAGCAATTTTTTTAATTCTTTTAATGGCGTGCATTATGCAGATCAATTGCAGAAAATTAGCAGAGACTAAATAAACAATGTACAAACGTTGTACATTCTTGTCCAATTTACAGAATAAATGTATTCCATACCCAAAAAAATTTATAGCGTTTTGCATTTTTGAAAAAAATTTTTGATACAAAAATTCACATTGCAAATTTTTTTGATTATAAATTGTAGATCAAATGATTTATTGAATCGAGAAACAAAAAATTTTTTCCGATTAGCTTTAAGTTTAAGAAAAGCTTACTTGGGTTATTTTTTAAGATTATAATTTTTTTT
>NTPY01000526.1:2367170-2397336 GCA_002922825.1 Brachionus calyciflorus | reverse complement strand
AAAACCGTTTTCGTCTCTAATTGGATTCATGTCGTCATCAATTTTAATTACAAAGACTGGTAAAAAAGGAATGAATCGATTGATTAGAGGAGTAAATCCACATGCACCTACTTTTGACACTATATTAATCATAGTACAATTTCCTTCAGATGCAGCGTAAAATTCAATACATTTAACCCCAAATCTTTCATAAAAATCCTTCCAAACATTTTCTCTTAAGCCATTACCAATAGCTTTTTTAATACCGTGCTGTTGGTCAAGTGGACTTTTTGGTTGATTGACTAAAAATCTACAAATTTCACCGACATAAATAAATGCAGTACAATTATACTCAATACACTCTTTCCAAAAATTAGACACTGAAAATTTCTTTCGTAGAACAACAGTTGCACCTGAGATTAAAGCACTACCCAATCCGATTATACCACCATTAGCGTGATATAATGGCAATGCCACATAAACTCTGTCATCTTTAGTCAAATAAGCTGATTTGAAAAATGTTAAACCACCAGCACTATATCGATTATGTTTTATTACTGCTGGTTTTGGTAATCCGGTTGTACCGCTTGTATATATGTACATTAAAATGTCTTTAAAGATTAAAAAAAAATTAGTTGAATTAAAATTTTAAAAAATTTAATTTCGCTTTTTTTAAAAGGTAACTTTTTTTTGAAAATAAATTCTATCAAGCTAAGGATTACTAAAGATGAAACATTATCAAATTAACTTTAATTTCTATAATCAAAATTTATTAGCCTTTTACAGTCAGAGCTCGATTTTGTTAATATTTTTGACGTTACCGAGACGGTAAATAAAACCGAGGAATGGCTCTATTGATTTAATATTTTATTTTTCAACAGAATAAGAGGCTTCATTAAAGCTTTATCTCTTAAAGGCCTTACCTCTTTTTTTATTTTTCTAAAGAAAGCGCATATTTGCATAAACGAAAGAAAGACATAAGTTACGAATCGAAGAAAAATTTCGACGAACCTGTCGAAGGTTGCTTTAATGAGAAGCAAACGATGAAAAAGCAGTGCGCTCATTACCTGACATGCAAAAAATTATAAATTAATTTCATGTTGCAAATATAGTTCGTTCCTCTCCTGGAGGCGTTATTCTAGACTTATGCTGAAAGTGACTTAAAAATCTTTTTTGAAAAATTCCCAAAAAAAATTGTGAAACTTTTTCTCGGTTAAATTTGATATAAGCGAATAAGTGTTTAAGATATCTTTTTTTTCTTAATTCTTTCTTTATCTTACGAAATTAAAATAAAATTTTTTTCGAATTTTGTAATGTAAATTTTACCTTGAGGTAGAATTGTATCACTTGCTTGAACCATTTCACCATTAGTGAATTTTAATAGATTCTTTAGACATTGAACATTAGTCTTTTTACTCTCATTTTCTGATATTAAAACAATATTTGAGTCTATTTGATCCACACAAGTATCCAAAGCTAAATACATAACAAATATTAAAAATTGAGAAAAATAAATTTAAATAGTTCTAATTAAAAATATAAATTCAATCTTAAACTTAGTGTTAATTTTTCGAATTATTTTAGCCTTGTTTAGAATTGACGCTCTATTTTTTTTAATAAGATCTATGATAATTTAAAATGAAGACTTACAATTTTCTAAAACATTACTATAGATCAAGATCTTGGGTCGAGCAACTGAAAACGTATGTGCCAATTGTTCATATTTTAAATTTGTATTTATAAGTGCACTAATTACTCCTATTTTAGATAAGCCTAACCAAAGTCCAACATATTCAGGTTTATTCTCCATAAATAAAGCAACACAATCTCCTTTTTTAAGATTGTATTTATTAGTAAACAATTCAGCTACTCGATTGCTGTAAACTTCTAAATCTAAAAAAGTCCATTTTTCTTCATTGTATATTATACAATTTCGATTCGGTTGCTTCCGAACTAAATCTCTGAATAAATCTGAGACAGTTAATTTTTTTCTTTCGATTAAATGAAGATTATACTCCACTTTTAACAACAATATTAGACCGCAAAGATCCCGATACAATGCGTACAAAAATTTCATTAGCTTAGACCATGTTATACTAAGCGAATTCATTTCTGAAAATTAGAATATTTTTATATATTATTTTTTTAATATTGAGCTTTATTTCCTATAATAAAATATATAAAGAAGAAAAAAAAATTTATGTACATATATATTGAACTATATTGTAGAAGAGAGAAAAAAAAAAGCAATGAATCAAAAGCTATAGACTGATTTTGTTCTCCAAGTTAAGTTTATAATTTAGAAATTCTTTATTTTTTTTGTTGGGTTTTAATTTTGACAACAATTTATGATTATTTTATTTTTCATGTTTTTTTTTTGTTGTAAAAGAAAAAAAATTCTTTTTCCTATTTTAATTCACAGGTCCCCTTTTCTTTTTTATTTTGTTATTATTCCTATTTAAGCTTAAATTCAAATTTAAAAATATTAACAAAAACAATCAACCATGGCAACCAAATTAATTTTGAGTCTATGTGATTTTCTAGATGTTTCATTTCGTTGTCAGCAACGATTAACCAAAAATGTAAAATAAAGAAAAAAAAATTTTAATTCTAAATCATTTACTCAAATAACATGGTTCGAAATTAAACTTTAAAAATATTTATTTGATTGTAAAAAAAAAAATTTAGAGTTTAATTCAAAAAAGGTATACTTTTTAAATTGTATACCTTTAAACATAATTTAAAAACTTAATTTTATTTTATTTTTTTGCTAATTTAATTCATGACTCAGGGTGTTTGACAATTTGTATGAATTACTCATTAGTTTTAATTAATTAAAAAAGCAGATTTTAAAAAGTTTTTAATATGTATCATTGTTATTCATCAGTCATATATTTTTTTAAAATGACATATGTTTATCTAATTATTCAGAAAATAGATGGTTATAAAACTTTAGTAGAAACTATAGAAAGAAAATTTACAGCCTAAAATGACTCTTTTTCATAACCTAATTTAGAAACAAAAAAAGATTGATTGATTTTCTACATAATTATGAATGAAAATCAATCAAGCTTATCTTAACTTGACATTATTTGTATTAAAATTATCATAATAAAATTAAGGATTTTAAATGCGTCTAACACTTGAGACTTGAATTTAAGCTTTGGGAAAAGTGTTTGATTTTATTATTTTATCATTTTAACTGGAAAAATCAGTCTCATAAAACCATTTTTAAGGTTGCCAATAATTTAAATTAATAAAAAGTATTCCAAAATTATGACTTGGAAAATATTACTTGAAAAAAAAAATTTTTTTCAATTTCAAAAGAAATCGATTTTATTATTTCGTTTAAAAAGAATAATTCTAATTCTATAGTCGAGAAAAGTTTTCTCTAAATTATTTTTTTTGTTTAAGAATGAATCAAAATTTTCGTTTTTACATCCGTTCTATCGAATTTATCAATTTATAAAAAAAAATATAAATTGAACTAGAACATATATAAAACTATTTTATTCACTTTCAAGACTTTTATTTGGATTGTGATAAATATCTTTTTTGTTATTTAAAAACCATAAAGCGTGAAACACTTTTTTTAAAAAATAAAAAAGTAATAAATAATTCATAGAGTTTAGTGATACCTATTTAAATATATATGGTGGTGATTCGAAACGAGGATTTCATTGAATCTCCCGTTTAAGTTAGCCATGGTTAAGGTTCAGCTGAGTTAAACGTTCTGTACGACTAAAAGGCTTTTCGTTGCCCTAGTAGGATTAGTAAAAACAAGCGGTTAGCCTTACTATTTTAGTCGATAAACCAAAAAATGGAATCATATAAATCAAAAAAAAATTTATTTTTGCTCAAATTTACATTCAAAGAATTTCCAAATATCTTCTACTTGACTTGAAATCATTATCATGATTCATGATCAATTATTTACTTTAACTTAAAGTAAATATCTTGAAGATATTAACTTATTTATAAAAGATTTAAACTACCGTATTTACTCGAAATTAAGAATAATTCGAATTAATTTTTTATTCTTCTAATTGAAGAAATAGACCAACTTTTTTATTCTTAATTCAAATCATTTTTCCATTGATTCTGAATTAGAAAATAAAATTTTATTCTTTAATTTAAGTTATTTTTTAGAAAAAAAATCACTAGATTAAAAGTATTATTTGATGCGCCGGTATATTCTTAATTTCGAGTAAAATAATAGTATTCCTGAACTAATATTAGTAGTTAACTAGTATTAGTTCCAATAATTTTAGTCGGTTAAATTTTAGTTAGCTAATTTAAATCTAACTTAATCTTAATTTGCGAAAATTAGTCATAAATATATTACTAAAAATCTAAAAATAATGATTAAAATTTTTATAGTTTATTAAAAACTTTTCAACTCATTTAAGTAACAGAAAATTTTCAAAATGTATTTATTCTAAAAATAATGTTGCTTTATCAAATGCTTAGTAAATATTATAGTCGATATTGTCTCCTTAATAAATGAATAGCTAATTTTCCATAATTACGAGGAGTAATCAGATTTCGAAAATACCGAAAATAAAACTAGGGTTTATGGTTTGTAAAACCTAACATTTCTGAATTAAACGATATGTTTTAAAAACCCCATTGACAATGCCTTTAAGACGTCTTAAACAACTCAATGGCAAATTTTAATCAAAAAAAAATTTGTTTGTATACTTTTTTAATATTAATAGCATTTTTAGCTTAACCAATAAGCGCCTTCTTAAAAAAGTCTTTTAAATTATTCAGGAAAGTGAAGTGTAATGCATAATTTTTTAGGTTTAGTTTATAATAGTTTATTTTAAATAAGTTAAGCACTTAATGTACACAACTGAATTTAATCATTATTTGTGCACGTGAATTATAATTATTTTTGTATTAAGCTGGGGCTAAATCGGCGAAACCGCTACGAACACCTGATGATAGCTTAAACCAACGCACGCTTTCGCCATCACCTGAATTGATTCCGGTGACAAATAAAGTTATGCAACCCTTCAACAGCAAAACTTTCGGATCCGACATCAGCGGGAATCGAACCCACGACTCCTGGCTCAAACATGAACGAAATAACTAACATTTTGTTTAGTGAACAAAAATGATCTTATATTTTATGATCAACAAATATGTGACCATATTATATCAGCCTCTTTTTTTAATTTAGAAAATATAAATTGATATAAAAAATAATTTGGTAAATAATCCTGGTCACTAAATTGTTAGTCAAAAATATTAAACAAGATCTGAGCAGTAGAGTTATTACTTATTTTAAGACCAATTGCTCACTTAACTCTAAAGACCCATGTTTTTTAAACTAAATTTAACTTAGCTTCGATTCTTAAACCAATCTACTCATTCTTTGTTAATAATTTTCTTTTCTTTTTACCTCTCTATTTTGTAATTGTAATTCAGGCCTATATAAAGCTTGATAATATATTTTTTTCACGAACCACTAACCTTCCTAAAAATAGCACTTATACGCAATAAAACAAGCAATTTTTTGTCTTAGCATGTTTTTCATATTACTATTTGTCGAAATAAATGGATACCTTAGGACGAACATTATAGAAAATTTACAAAACTAAATTATTACAAACTTAAACCAACCGAATGTTGATACTAATTACCAACCTAGAACAAAAAATTTTTATTTGTTTAACTCCTACTAACTTTTTAGAAAATAGTGCTTAATCATAAATAATAAAAATTTGATAAAAAATTTCGTTTTCAATAAAATTTATTAATTTGTTTTTATTTTTTAAATTAAAAAAATAATGGATACAAAGAATATAATTTTTTTTTTTACTTTTTTTTATTTATAACTTTATTTTTTCAAAATTTTATAAATAAATAACAAAAAAAAGGCTAATACTGAGCAATTTATGACAAAAAAAAAAAAAAAAAGAGTTAAACATAATAACTATCAGTGAATTGTAAAAATAAAAAAAAACTATCAAAAAAAAAAATATAAATTTATATGTAACAAGTAAATTTGTGTTTAGACTAAAGCTGAATATTTATTTAACGACTGATACAACTCGGTATAATGCATCTGTGTAAATAAGCTCAATACTATTAGATAAACCCATCCAACATAATTTGTAAATACTAAATAATCCCAAAGTTTACCAAAAAAAGTTGTTATGGACAAATGTTCAAGTATTGCACATGCATTACCCAAGCGCCAAAACCACATAACCAACCACATGCTTATACTCTTAAAGGCCTGTTCTTGCATGCGACGCACATACGGATTATCTGAGAATTCCATTAGTAAAACATGGTATTTGTGCACAAAATGATCCCATATGAGACCTGTGAATAATAAACGAAATCCAAATGAGACTACAATTAATTTAACTTGAAATGATGTTAAATGGCGTCTTGAAGCTGTTGGCTGCATGTCACTTGAGCTCGTTTGAGCAAATACTTCTGAGTATTCGAGGGATTTTGAACGTTGATGTGTTGGACTTGCTTGATCTGTGGTATATTCCATTTGAAGCATTTCATATTTTGGCGGCTCTTCATTTTGTAATCTATCGTATTTGTAATTCGAATTATCAGATCGAGGTCGACGTATTAATATATTTGATGGTGCTTTTAAGTAAAGAAAAAAAAATTTCATTTTATTAGAGGGCTTAAAAAAAACAATTAAAATCTCTTACCTTTTGATGGTAAATGCTTTAAAAATTTGATTAGAATTGCAGTACAAAAAAATAAACCACCCAAGCCATCACATATTACATCAACATTATAACCATATGAACCATAATTAGACTGATAGACTCCAATACTTGCCTGATCTTGTTTAAGTAATTCTTCACGGCGTTTTCTTGATCGATAAACAACACCATCCAACGAATCAGCTAAATTTCTCAACTCAAATAAAATAGCACCCAATTTACAATACATTGTATTATCTGATATAATTAAACGACTTCCAATTAATGCCGATAACAAACCAGCATAACTTACAAAATTTGCTGTTACCCATGGAAACAATGTTGTAAAATGTAACGTATCCTCTATAAATCTAGCTAAAATATCATGTACATAATGTGTCACATGGTCTATCATTACAAGTTTAACAGATAGAGGTTTAAATACGGAAAATGGATCGACATAATTATATTTGATTGTTTGTGTTGTATTAGCCTGAATTTGTGGTGACCATCGTTGTAAATTTATAAATAAAGCAATGTCCATCCATGCAAAATAGATAATTAAAATAAGACCAAAGAATACAAATTTATAATTGTTATTCAAAGAAGAGACTATTAAATTGTTATTTAGACTTATTGAAGGAATCATTTCTTCAATACTTTTACCATTGCTTTTTTTTGTATGCCCTATTTAGAATAATTAATCACACCTGAACAACAACAACAACAAAAAAGTTTTACTTATAACTTTATCTATTTTGTCTAAACATAAAATGAACATAAATTTATTTTGAACAAGAAGAACAACAATAAAAAACGATTGATTATAACTTGGAAAATTAAATTAAAAAAAGCGAAACGATTGCAAATTAACATAAAAAATTTTAATAATCATTTTAGTTGCAATCAAGTTTAGCTTTAACTTTTTTTTGTTTTGTTTGTGTTATCTTCTTTATATAGTTTTTTTTTGTCAAATGATAATAAATATTTTTTTTTGAAAGCACACACACACAAACACACAGAAGAAAAAATGGATTAATAGAGCATTAAGTGAATAAGATAAAGAGAATGAGTATATGGTTTATTATTGTTGGTGATAAGATTTAAAACAAAAAAATTTTTGCCTTGATTAATTATTTCAATTTTTTTTTATTAAGTTAAGCGATGGTTAATCCATACAATACAAATATATCTAAATATCTATCTAATTTATTCATATAAAATCTTAATCAAAAATAATCTTATCTTAAACAAATTCTGGCAAGATAAAGTGGAATTGTTAAAAGTATTATGGAACGCTTGTTTTTGAAAAATCAGTAAAATCATGTGTTAAATTAATTCAATTAGTTGAAAAATAAAAAATTTTAACAAGAGGCTCTTGATTACTTTTACAAAATTAAGTTAAATATTTTGAAAAGAAAAAAGAATTTAAAATTAGTCTTTCTAAGTAACTAAAATTAAATCTTTTTTTAAATTAAAATTAACAAAAAAATAAAAAATGCGTAACTTGATTTTTATGATTGTTCTTTTTGTTTCATTGACTTGATTATTTTTAGAAATATTTTCTTTTATATCAGTTATCAGACTCAGGAATTTGATTTAAATTCAAGATAACGTTCAAATCTTTTTAAAAAAAATGAAATCTAGATTTAGTCAAGAATTGGCTTATTTTGAGAGAGAAAAAAATTGATTTTTTTAAAAAATTAAACAAAAAGACCTAATTAAATTTTTAAAAGAATATCAAATATGACCTTTATTTTATTTATTTTCTTGAAGCATTTCTTTTCCAATTTAAAAAATAGCTTTTGATATTTGTATATATAATGATTCTTTCAAAAATACTTGACTAAATATGAATGGAACTTTTTCCTTGAAGAAAATGATTATTACTATTTATGTGCCAACTCGAAATTTCGAATTTATTCATACGCATAAAATTTAGAAAATAAATCGGGAAATTAAATCCAAAAAAAAGGTTAATGTTGCATTTAACCCAAAAGAGGTTAACTTTAGATTAAAAGAATTTCTAAATATGTGGCATTTATCACTTTTTAAAAATTCTGCTAATGCAGCGATTAAAACCGAAATTTTGAATTAAATTGTAAAGAAACTTTCTGAAAAGCATTATGGTAACTTTAAGCATCCATAAAGCAAAAAGAAAAAAATAATTATTAAGAATTAATATTTTGCTTTTATTCCAATGCTTTCTATTGATGTCACAGAAGAAAAAAAAACTCAAACAACTTTATTTAACAAACCAGAATTTTTATTTTAATAGAGAAAATTTAACTTAAAAAGATGGTTTATTATTTAAATAAAATTTAAAAATAAATTGAAATTTTTCTTTTTGAGAATTTACGGCAAGTCAAGTGAAAAATTAAAAATATTTCTTTTTTTACCTCAAGATTTTTCAAAAGAAAAAAAATTGTTTTACATTTGTTTTGACAAAAAACCCTTTATTATTTTGTTTCTTACACCTTAAAGAAAATGAAATATCTCTTAAATTTAAATTATGATTTTAATCTGTTTTTCTTGAAATTTAAATTTTAAATTTAGATTGTGTTCAACAGATATCCCCGAATGCTTTTTTGACTCATTTGTAAATTGTTTGACGTAACAATTTATAATTTTTTTTTTAAACTAAGATATTTAGCTCCTTTATATATAAAATTTAAAAGGACTTATAATAGACTCATACCATTATTTATAAAGGTGGCATGATCTAATTTATCAAATGTCTTAAAGTAAAACACTAAAATCTTTTTATTTTTTCATTTAAAGAAATAAAAAATTTTTTTTTTGAAATTCTAAATATGAGCTTCTTATCTTAAAATATTCAAAGTTAAATGATGTCATATCGTCAAAAGAATTTAGATAGTTGTAGTTAGATTTTGAAATTTGTTTTTCATTTTGTTTTCTTAATTGAAAAAATCAAAAAAAAAAACTAAGATAAGCTATAGAAAAACTTGAGGAAAAAAAAAACAAAATTCAAAAATAATTTTTACTCAAAATCGGAATGCAAAAAGTCATTTTGAGAAAATAAACATCAGGATTTATTAGTAATTTTATTATCATGATGATTTGAAAGAAGAAAATATAAAAATCGATTTTCGTATCTTATATTTATTTATTTGTCATTTAAAATTCAAATTTTGAATTGCTAATAAAATTTAATTTTATTATCAATTAAAAAACATCCTATTTCCTTTCAGTTTAAGCTTGTATTAAGAATTTTTGGGATAAAGTTTGAAGTTAAAATTTAACCATCATAAAACCCTTCGATATGACCTCTCCGAATGAGAAATTTAAAAGCGCATACACGATTCTGAGTTAAAGAAGGCCAATAATCTAATAAATTGATTTTATAAAGCAGTAAGTTTTTTAAAATAAAAAAATTATAGAAAAAATTTTTGAATTTCCTTTGAAAAATCTTAGGTAATTAAAAAATGAAAGCATCAACTCTTTCAATAAGAAGCTTTATTTTACATATATTTCAAACTCTAGGAAAAAATTGAAAATTCTTTTATAAAATTCTTTTGATTTGTGGTTTTATGACAAAATTTAATTTTCTCTAGAGCTCTTTATAGTTCTAACTAGATATTTATTTATGATGAGCAACTAAAGAGCATTATACAACTTTAATTTAGAATAAATACCAAAAAATAATTAGCTTTTTTTTTATTAGGTAATCGGAGACTTAATGAAAAATTTCTAAAAATGCAAAATACAAATTCTTTAAGGTTATAGAACCCTAGAACTTTTAAAATTAATACCTTCTCATTTTCATAATCGAAACGGCTATTTTAAATGTTATTATTTTACCGTTTGAAAATAAAATTATAAAAACTTTTTAAAAAGATGACACTTTTTATCAGTAAATTACGGAGATATTTAGCTTATCTCGATTACCTTCGGCACAATTTCTCATTCAGGAATTATTTTGAGAGAAAAAAAACGGTCAAAACCTTCGATAATTTTAAATAAATCAAATTATGTAAAATTCTATAAAAAAGCTTTAGAAGATATATAACTTAAACTTTTGGAAATGGAAGCTTCCTTAATTTTGCTAGACGCTTCAAATGCCTGCAGATTGCTTGAAACTTCTTCTTAAACCAACTTAAGCAGTTAAGTAGATATTTTCTGTGAGCATTCGGCAACGCTTCAACATAAAAACTCTCAAATCTGACACTAGCGAGTAACGAACATTAGTCATGAAAACAACAGAAAAATCCTCACCTAAAAGAATCCCGATTTCTTAGTTATTTTTTAATTCAATTCTTACTTAAATCTGGATCCACAGCATTTAAAAAAAATAGTCAAAAAAAAATTTGCCCAATGGGAGGATCGAACTCACGACCTTCGCGTTATTAGCACGACGCTCTAACCAACTGAGCTAATCGGGCAACTATTAATTCTTCAAAAATATTTTGAGAAAAAAACGTAAATTTATTCTTGATTTTCAAATTTAAAATTCTTTCTTTTATTTTCGAGACTAATTTCTTTCTTGTACTATTTCGTCTTTTTTTCAACAAAAAAAATTTAATCTTCTAAATAGAATTAGTAATTCTAAATTGTATTTTTGAAACTAAAAAATATACAACTAAATAAAAATAATTTTTTTGAAAAAAAAAATTTTCAAAAATGATTGATATTGAAAGTGATCACACGTTTTCTGATGATGAAGATTTTATTTGACCTTCACCACAAGAAATCGGTTTAGAATTGGACAAAGAGATGAATCAAAACAATAGGAAAAAAAAGAGAGTATTGGTGACTTGAAGAAATATTTGCTAGCTAAGATGAAACGGTTAAGTCGATTCAAGACAAATGGAGTTACTCTTAAACTCACCCAACAAAAACTGAGTTGGAAAAATATTTTTTTTGATTAAGAAAATAAAATAAAAACAAAGTTCTTTTTTCTGATAAAAAATTTTATTCAAGCTCCGACTTTTCGACAAACTAAATTGTCATTCTCAAGGAATAAAATTTTTCTTAAAAATAATCTTTTGTTTTTAGAACTAAAAAGTTAGAAATTTTTAATGCAGTTATTTATTTACAAAAATTATTTAGTATTTACGGAAATTATTTAGTATTTTCTAAAGCCATCTAACGTCATCTAACGAAAAACGTTAGAAGCCGTTAGATGGCGTTAGATAACGTTAAATGGCAATTGTTACAAGTTAATGGCCACCACTGTATTTAAAAATATATATATACTGAACTGCTATCGATTTTATGTCGTAATGTTTAATCTTTTAAATTGACCTAAAAAAAATTTTTTCAAAAAAATATAGCGAGAACCTTCATTAGTTAATTTTTTTAACGCTACGCTACGGAGCGCAAGAGTACGCTACGGGTTCAAAGTAAAATTGATAGCAATTTTAAATATTATAAATATTAACTATAATATGCCTTGATTAAATCAATATATATACTTAACACAATATTTCGTCCTTCATCTTCGATTTATTTAACAATTTTTTTAAAGTTTAAATCCTAGAATAAACCTAAAACTTACTCTTTAAATATATAATATAATTTCTGAAAAATTACATTCTTTAAATAAAAATTAATTGCTAAATTAAAGTTAAATCTTATGAAAAATTTAAATTTGAACCTTTAATCTAAGAATGAATCAAATAGCTCTTAAATGTTCCTTCTAAAAACTCATGAAATCGTAACGATGGTAACAATTCCAATAGAATTAAGCAAAATTATTAACTTAAAACTTAGAGTAATAAGCGAGCGGATACGCTATTCATTCTTTAAAAGGAAAATTTTTTTTTTTATTAATTTTTTTTTTCATCTTTACCAATTTATTCGCTTATGCGTCATTACCAATGTTTCTATCAAATTTCTTCAATGGGAAAAATATTTGTTTTCAAAGTTTTTTTAGATTGGCTTGAGGAGTAAAACTCATTCCTTTATTATATTATGCAACAAAAGTAACATTTAAATTAAATATACAATATAATAAGTAAAAGAGGTGTTTCCTCTCAATTAAAATCTGTAAATTTTAAAGATTTTAATTTTATTAAATTTGAATTTTTGCTTCAGATTTCTTTTTTTTTAATTTTAAAATTTTAGAATAAATATTTTTCAACTAGTTGTCGTCAAGCCATACAGCTCGACGACAACTAGTTGATAGTAATCACTGGTTCTGCTTACAGGAAAGAAAGTTTTCTGAAATACGAAGAATTCTATAAGAAGAGCTTTTGGAATGTAAATTTCTTAACCAAGTCTTTGATAAGAGAAACTTAACCCAGTCTGGTAAAGAATTAATCAAATCATTTGAAGATTTTTCGAGTAGAAATTTCTTAGTCTGAAGATCAATTTCCCAAGTAATTTATTTTTTCCCAAACATACCATAATGCCGCGCAATAACCACCATGGGTAATTTACTAAATTATATTTAAGATCCCTGGTAGAATAAATAAAATCGGGTGTTTTTTGATAATATAGAATACCATGGTCTAGTGTCCAATTTAATGAGTAAGACCTGAGCTAAAAAAAAATTTTAAACCCGTTTTTTTAGACTTAACATAATGTAAAAATTTCAAAAAAATTTAATTTTCTTCCTCTAAAAAATGATTTTCTTGGAGAAACTATTGGTCTGTACTACTCTTGTAACAATCTTGATGAATTAGTTTTTTAAAACCGCTTGAAAATTTAAATTTTCAACTAGCTCACAATAATCGAAACTTTTTTTTTAATAAGAGGTCAGCTCGCTAAAAGTTATCTACAAACTGTTAATGATCTCGTATCAAGCCACACACATAGCATAAGCTCTTGACACTCCTATCAATTTTGGGTCGTAATCTAACCGTTACGTACCAAACCGTACCGTACAAGCGAACCTGATCGCACACACACCAACAGAATAAATCCAAAAATTCCTAAAAATAAATCTCCTAATAGAAGAATTGCTAATTAAAAGATAAATGTTGAAATCTTGGTTGAGATTAATATCGAACAAATTTTAATTATGCATCAAATATTGGTTTCCTAATCATTTTTCTGATATTCAATCTAATTCAACCAACTTGTATTTTATACAAAAATTCAATTGATAAAGATAATAATTTTTAGGGAACGATCAGACAAAAACAAAGTCTTAGTCGATTAAGAAATCAAAACTTTTACTTTTTGACCCGGAAAAATTCGAATTTTCGACTATGCTTATCAAATCATGGAGAAAAATTCGATAGGCATATAAAAATTAAAAAAAATTGAAATGGAAATTGATTCTAATCAAATTCACAAGCAAGGTTGGTTACACAAAAGAGGTGAACATATAAAAACTTGGCGTTCAAGATACTTTATCTTGAAATTAAATGGCTTTTTTCTTGGCTATAATACTAAGCCTAGCAAAACAGACGAACCAAATAACACATTTTACATTAGAGAATGTAACATCTTAATTACTAATAAACCTAAAGTGAATACTTTTATACTAAAAATATTCAATGGAGACAAAATAATAGAGCGTTTTTTCGCTGCTTATCGAAAGGAGGAAAGAGATGAATGGATCGAAGCTATTAATTATGTTTCCAAAAGTTTAATGGGAAATTTAATTATTGAAAATATAAAATGTACTCGCAATAAACTGGTAATTAAAATCAAGTTTAATTGAATTAAAATTTTAAAAAAATTACTCATTTCTATTAAGAGTCTAGATGACTTTGAGTATTTGAGAATTATTGGCCGAGGACATTATGGTAAAGTTATTTTAACTAGGGAAAAAACAACTCAAAAATTATTGGCAATGAAAATATTAAAGAAAAATTTAATAATAGATCAAGTAAAATTTATTTTTTTTTTACTAAAGCTTTTTTTGTGTCTAAAAAATTTATCTTAAAAGAATAAAGTGAATCATACAACGGCTGAGAATCATGTGCTTAGATTTCTTAAGAATCCTTTTATAATTAATTTAATTTATTCATTTCAAACAAGAGATTTATTATGCTTAGCCATGGAGTATATTTGTGGTGGTGATCTTTTTTTTCATTTAAATAGAGAAGGTAAATTCTCGGAGGATAAGTCAAGATTTTATTGTGCTGAAATCTGCTACGCCATTGGATACTTACATGAGAATGATATTATCTATAGGGATTTAAAATTGGAAAATGTTTTACTTGATTCAAATGGACATGTCAAACTAGGTATATATTTAACTTTAATAAATCATTATTTTTTCACTTTTTAATATCTAAAATTTAAATCTTTTATCTGGCTTTAATTTAATATTTTCTATTGATGGCTTAAATACCTTTTAAACAAAATTAAGAATTAAAATGTTTTATTTTATTAAAAGGTGATTTTGGTTTATGTAAAATGAATATGAAAAGCGATTCAAAAACTGACACATTTTGCGGTACAATTGAATATTTAGCACCGGAAATAATTGCGAAGGAATTTAATGGAAATGGATATACTCGTACTGTAGATTGGTGGGCAACCGGTGTTGTTTTGTATGAAATGCTCACAGGAAAACTTCCCTTTTCATGTAAAACAAACAATATTCAAAATCAAAAAGGTCTTTTTGACAAAATTCTAAATGAGACTATTCACTTGCCAACAGATTTACACAATCAAACCAAATCAATCTTGAATAAATTTCTAGAAAAAGATCCTTCAAAGCGTATAGGCTCAAGAAACGACTTTGAAGATATTAAAATCCATGAATATTTTTCTAAAATAAACTGGGACAAATTAATTAGAAAAGAAATTGATCCACCGTTTAAACCAAATTTAAAAAATGAATCCGATACAAGTTTTTTCGATAAAGAGTTCACTTCTGAGAGTGTTCGTTTAACACCACCAGAGGATTCTTTTTTAAAAAAAGAGCTTTATTTCGATTCATTTTCCTATTATGGAAGTAAAACAAGTCTACTTAGTCATTTGAGTAAAACTTGTTCAATTAAAAGTAAAGATAGATTTGATTTAGAATTAATAAATGAAGACGAAAACCTAAATAATAAACCAAAAGAAACTCCGAACTCTAATGAATTCAATAGTTTTGATGAGTTCTTAAAAGAGATAAATAGAAACCATAACAATAATAATCGAATTTCTTCATTTTTTACTTCTTCAAATCGATCGAATAAAAGTAGTCTATCTTATAGAAGTGTACAATCAATTGAAATGGATGATATTTAAGTTTTTAATTTTTTTTTAAATAAAATTATTTTTAAAATAAATTGGTTTTTTAATTTTTCCTAGAGCTGTGGCAGTCTTTCCGTTCTTTCTTTTTACCATTCCAAAAATTTCCCTATCGATTCTAGACTTGAAAAAGTTAAGTGATTCTGCACTAATAATGCTTTGCGGGAGTTCATTCCATTTTGAAGCAACTCTGTTCGTTATAAAATTGTATCTTTGTGAGCACCGTTTGCTTATTTCCCTCACAAGCCTCATATTGTTCTGCCTTGGTAGGTTTAGCTTTAAACTTTCATAGAAATTAACCCCATTCACTAATCGAATGACCTCATAATTTTGAACATTTGAATAAGATCATCCCTGATTCGTCGTTCCTCTAAATTCATCAATTCCAGTTCCTTCAGTATTACATCATACGGCTTTTTTCTTAATGATTTAACCATCGTTGTTGCTCTTCTCTGAACCTTTTCGAGGAGGTCTATATTATTTCTGCTATATGGATTCCACGTACTAACAGAATATTCCCGGTGAGGTCTTACTAGTCCTGTATACAAAATTTTAAGATCTTTTTTTTCGAAAGTATTTATTTCTTTATTGCTTTTTGTCGAATAAGTTGAAATTTTATCGAATAAGCCTTAATCGATAATCAACCCTACTCTTTATCTAAAAATGAGAATGAAGCCTTGATTTAACCTAAAATTCTATTTGTTTTGGTCGCAGCGGTTGAGCATTCTCTGCTCCACTTAGGTCACTTGTAATATAAACACGAAGATCCTTCTCTTCACTCGTTTCTTCTAAAATAAACTCACCTAACAATCTTTATTTTATTATCTATTCTAACAAATTATTAAATTTTCATACCCAAAGTGTTATTTTAAAAGAAATATAATCATGCCTTTTTTTGACAAGAACACAATAAATCACATGACCTAAGATTAACTCGAATTTTTTTTGAAAAAAAAAATTTAATTTTCTATTTTTTATAATAATGCAAATTTTTTACCTAATTTTATTTTTGTTGGTTAACTCCCAAAGTAAAATTTAATTTAAAAAAATATATTTTCCGAGATTTATTTTGATTTAACTTTTAGGTATATTTGGTGATCGTTTGCCATGTCAAAAACGCTTGTATAATACTTTATATTCTTATGTATGTGTTTGTAATTCGACTTATTGTGATACTGTTGAATCAGTTGATTATGAACAAACAGATTTGTTCTATCAAGAATATGTGACATCATCCTCTGGTCTTCGATTAGAAAAATTTAAACAAAAATTTGATTCACAACCTTCGCCTAGTTCCCAACTTAACCTTACTATCGTAAAATCAAAAACCTATCAAAGTATTTTCGGTTTTGGTGGAGCTATTACTGATTCATCTGGCTTCAATATCTATCACCTATCACCACAATCTATAGACAATTTAATTAATTCATACTTTTCGAAAACAGGAATTGAATACAATATAATTCGTGTACCTGTTGCCGGTGTCGATTTCTCAACTAGAACATATACTTACGATGACACACCAAATGACTTTAATTTAACTAAATTTTCATTGTCTCAAGAAGATTTAGAATGGAAAATACCATTTATTCAATCGGCTTTAAAAGTCTCACCTAAACAAATAAAATTATTTGCATCGGCATGGAGTGCACCGCCTTGGATGAAGACAAACAACGATTATAAAGGAAACGGAACTCTAATAGGACCAGTTGGAGGCAAATATTATCAAACATGGGCTGATTATTATGTAAAATTTTTTAAATCTTATGAGAATTTTGGTCTTAATTTTTGGGCCATGACAGCTCAAAATGAACCGACTGATGGAAATATTGCTAAATTTACTTTTAATGCTTTGGGTTTCACACCAGAGACTCAAGCGGATTTTATAGTTGAAAATTTAGGCCCAAAATTAAAAGAAGCAAATTTAGATTTAAAAATAATGATTTTAGATGATCAAAGATTATTTTTGCCAGGTTGGGCTGAGCAAGTATTTTCGCATAATCCTGAAGCTAAAAAGTATGTTGATGGCATTGCTGTTCATTGGTATTTGGATAGTTTGGTACCACCAAAAGTTCTTGATTGGACACATGATAAATTTCCTGATAAATTTATTTTCGCAACAGAGGCTTGTCATGCTTTGGCAGGACTTGGACCAGCTGTTGTTCTGGGTTCATTTGATCGAGCTGAATCATACGTTAGAGATATAATTGAAGACTTGAATCATTGGGTGACTGGTTGGACTGATTGGAATCTAGTTTTGGATTTGAAAGGTGGTCCAAATTGGGCTGGAAATTTTGTGGATAGTCCCATTTTGGTTAATAAGAGTTCAGATGAATTTTTAAAACAGCCAATGTTTTATGCAATGGGACATTTTAGTAAATTTATACCAGAGGGTTCAGTTCGAATAGACCTTGAAGCCGAAGGTCTTTCAAGCTCAAGTCTTGCACATGTGGCATTCAAAAATGAACAAAATAGACAAATTATTTTAGTTTTATTAAATAAATCAAGTCAAAATGTAACCTATTCAATTAATGATTTAGAAAGTGGTAAATTTATAAATTCAATGTTACAGGCACATTCTTTTAAAACAATAGTTTTGTTTTATTAAATCTTATTTTTTGACAGTTTAAAACAAAATGAATTTTAAAAAATAAATTTATAATTAAAAATTATCATTTCTTCTGATATCTTAATGTTAAGTTTCCTCAATAATTCTCATATCATTTGAGGTTAGTGTTAAACTTTTATAAAAGCCTCATACGAATTATTTGAATCGTTTTCTAAAACTTTAAATCGTTAATTCACTTCAAAAGAACTTCTAAAATGAGTAAAAATTTCCCAAGCTAAGAAAATTTTATCATCTTCTTTAAAAAAAAAAAGTTATCAGGTTGAATATTTTATCATGAAAAAAAAATAAGAGGTACTTTTAGTGTTAAAATTCGATGGATTTTACAAGAAATGTTTTAAATGTTTCTATTTAGAAGACTTGTATGTTAACTACAACGGTTTCAATATATATGTCCCGTCAACCGTAACTTTTGACCGTAACCCGTATTTATTAGCTTTAATTTTCATTTTTAAGATTTTTGAGCTATGGTTACGGTTACGGTCAAAAGTTACGGTTGACCGTAACGGTTAAAACTGAAACGTTCCGTTTACTTCACCTTGGTTTGTTATTCACTTTAGTTACCCTGTATCTAGCTCTTAAAGAATAACATTTTTTACCATTTTTTTGTGAATTCATGCGAGTCAAGTTTGGTTGGAGCAAATAATGTAAATTTTTATTCGTAAAATCAATTTTAACAAAATTATAATCACTTTAAACTGATAATCGCTCATCAAAGCGGATTAGATGAAAAATTCCTTTTGAGTGGAATTCCTCATATTTTTGCACAACAACTAAGTTAGGGTGTGACTTTTTGAGGTAAAAGGTTAATTCCTTAAAAAATTTTCCATTTGAAATTTTAAAAGTAGAATTTGTTCAGATTTTTTGTAACGTTTAGACACGATTACACACAGAAAATCAAAGTTTTTTTATTTTTTAATGTCACGTTTTGTCCTCGACACGCCCCTTATTGGTCATGGCTTGTCAAGTTATTTTCGTCGTCTCAAACTTCAATAGTTTTTCCTCATAGAAAGGATATCTTATTTTAATTTAGTCAAACCTAATCCAGTTGCATGCTCTAATGGAAAAGACTGCGACAAAGTTTGACTTTGTGTTACGTCCCAAGTCCCTTCACAGTAACCAGCGGGTTTCTATGAATTAATCACTCCTGTAGTTTCAATAACTTTTTTCAAAAATTTAAAAACTAAATTATTTTGAAAAATATAGTAATAAATTTTTCTAGACTTCCCCGAATTAAAGGAATTAAACTGACTATTGGGTTTATTAAATTAAATTTTAGTTCTCATTTATAAATCAATCACAAACTAATGTAAGTAAACTTATAAATGAGAACTAAAATTTAATTTAATAAACCCAATGGATTAAATTGCTTATTCTATACCAAAGAAATGGTGTTTAAACGCGTCACTTCTTCACGTTTAAACGCCTTAAAACGCGCTTAGGCTTTGGTCTCAAGTCGCCTTTTTAAACGCGTCTATTTTTCCCGGCTATGTTTCTTTTAATTTAATTAAAAAAGGATTCTTTGGCTAATTTAAACCAATTAAAAATTTTAAAAAAGTTGCCATACATTGTTCGCAAACACGAATTATGAATATGGTTTGCAAAAAATAATGTGTATCAATAGAAAAAGTGATGT
The DNA here is from genome assembly GCA_002922825.1 of Brachionus calyciflorus. Taxonomy (NCBI): domain Eukaryota; kingdom Metazoa; phylum Rotifera; class Eurotatoria; order Ploima; family Brachionidae; genus Brachionus; species Brachionus calyciflorus. The sequence continues at coordinate 2,377,250 of NTPY01000526.1, read as the reverse complement.
GAGCCAAAAAAAGATTTGTTTATTTAAATTAAAGCAATAAAGAAAGTAAAATTCAAGACTGGAAAATCATGACTATGAAAAAATAAAAGGTGTATTTTAAAATATGATTCTTAATTTTAAGACACGAAAAAGAAATTAAAGTGAAATCATTCTCTATTTTTTAAATAAAATTAATTGTTCTTTTAGACAAAAAGAAAATTAATTTCCAATTTGGTTTCTAAAATTAAAAGTAAGCCAGTAGCGAAAATGAAAAAAAAATACTCCAGCATCTTTTGCCAATTAAATGATAAAAAATCATTTTCTAAAAACTAATTTTTGTTTTTTGTTAAAATAAATGTCGTAAAAGAAATTAATTAGATATTGTTGGCTATAAAAACAAAAACTTTTATGAACAAAAACAAACTAAAAACTTAAAACCAGAAAAAAACAATGAGACTGCTGATTATTAGCACTGTTTTAATTTTGGTTGTTTTGAGTTGCATCAACTCTCAAACAACTAGAAAGACTACCAAAAAAATTACAACCAAATCGCCGACAACTTCGAAAAAAGCTACCACTGCTAAGAAAACCACAAAAGCTAGTACTAAATTGCCTCAAAGCTCGACTAAACAATCCTCTAATCGACCACAAACCACAAACTTTACGAACACAATACAAAACACTTTAAACAAAGGGTTAAAAGGTTTTCATGAACAAAATAGAACACGTTTGCCACGAAATCAAGCTAAAAATAGAACTAAACTCCAATCTAATATGAGACAAACATCAGACGATGCATTTTTCATTAATCAAATTGCAAATTTTGCTTTTGGATTAGCTTCCAATTCAAATAATTTAAGTATTGATTTACAGTATTGTCCTTTTGTAACTGTTAAATGCAATATTAATGACATTTATCGTTCTGTAAATGGATCTTGTAATAATTTAAAAAATCCATTGATAGGAGCTGCTAATACGCCATATAAACGAGTTCTACCTCCTGCTTATGATGATGGATTCAATTCGCCTAGAACTAGAGCTTTATCTGGAAAAAGTCTACCGAATGTAAGAACAGTTAGTGTTGTTATATCACCACCACCAACTAAAGGTAAATTAGAATTTAATATATCTCATATTTTTGCCACTTTTGGACAATTTTTAATCCATGATATGTCCGGTACATCGGCCTCGACAGATTCTAATGGAAATGAAATAAGTTGTTCATGTGGTTCAAATAACACAGCTTGTTTTCCGGTTGTATGGCCAAAAAATGATACAGCTTTAAATCAAACGTGCATGGAATTTACTCGTTCTAGTGCAACTTTTCCCGATTTTAATTGTTCTACTACACACCGTGAACAACTCAATTTATTGTCCTCTTACATTGATGGCTCAGCTATTTATGGTATTGATACTACTAGAGCTAGTGAATTAAGATCTTTTACGAATGGTTTGTTGAAGACAAGTGATCCAGTAACAAGTGCAAATGTTAAAATTCTAAATGGAACATACTTGCCAAACTCAAACGATTCATGTAGCTCAGATTCTAGTTTGAATTACAAGTGTTTCTTAGCTGGCGAATTTAGAACAAGCGAAAATTTAGCTCTTGTCAGTATGCATACTTTATTTAATCGAGAACATAATAGAATAGCTCAAGTACTTAAAACTAATAATCCTTTATGGACTGATGAAAAATTATATCAAGAAGCCAGAAGAATTAATATTGCCATTTTACAACATATCGTTTATAATGAATGGTTAAATTATGTCGATGGTAATAATACTCTAGCACCCAATTTGAGCAAAAATGAATACTATAATGGTTACAATAGTAATGTAAGTTTAAAAAAAAATAAATCTTAAAAATAATTTTGAAAAAAGTTTTTTTGTTGTAGGTAAATCCAGCATTGTTCAATGAATTTTCGACTGCAGCATTTAGATTTGGTCATAGTTTAATCCGAGATAAATTTAGTCGTATCAGTTCAAAAAATGTAAATCTACCACCATTGAATTTCAGTGACATGGCATTTAAATCAGATTATGCTTACGATTCTAAAGCAGAAGGTATTCAATCAATACTAAGTGGTACAATTAATGATAGATGTTGGAAATTTGGTTCGTTTGGCTTTGAATTACAAAATAGACTATTTGGTAAAACTGAAAATAACATTTTTTCAGCTGTTGATCTTTTAGCAACTAATATTCAACGTGGTAGAGATCATGGTCTACAACCTTACGTTAAATATGTTAAACATTGTCATGGTATAGATGTAACTACTTTTGATGATTTAAAGACTTTGATTTTAAGTCCAAATATTGCTAGTTTACAATCGGTTTATGAGTAAGTGCTAAACTATTTAATTCTTGTTTTTTTTTTTTATTGAAATGAGTACAAATAATTTTTTAATTTTTGTTTTGTTTTTTTAAGAAATGTGGCTGATATTGATTTGTATGCAGGTGGTTTAATGGAAAAAAGAACATCTAATTTTACATTGGCTCCAGCTACATTTGCTTGTATAGTAATGAAGCAAATGACTGATTTAAAAAATGGCGATAGATTTTACTATGAAAATGGTCCTAATGTTAATCCATCTGCTTTTTCTCTAGGTAAAAAATAAACATTAATTGAAATTGTTTTTCAACTAGTAATTTTTTTTTTATTAAAGATCAATTGGCTCAAATTAAACAAGTAACTTTAGCTGGTTTAATATGTAATAATTATGACTTACCTACAATTCCTCAAAATGTGTTTCTTAATCCGTCAACTAGTAATCCAATAGTTAATTGCTCAAGTCTTACAAACCAAATAAATTTGAGTAAATGGACCAGTGTTTAAGACAAACATTTTTTTTAATTTAGCTCTACTCTTTTTTTTTTAATTTTAAACAAACTTAAACTTAATCTTAGAAATAAATAAAATGTAAAGAAAGAAATACCTTAATAGGGTTCTCTTTTATTCCATGCACATTATTTAAAAATGTTGCAAAAGAAAAAAATTTGAAAAATTTTTAAACTCTACATTTCTAGAAATTAAACAAAAACGAAAAGGAATTATTTTTAAATTGAAATAAAAATGAGTGGAATTTACATGGTATCAGCACAGAAGCCTACAGCTGTAACCCATAGTGTATTAGGTAACCATCTTTATAATAAAAAAAACTTATCTTTCATTTTTTTTATGAAATTATAATTTGCAGGTCGAGTCACATCTCCCACTGATTTAAACTTAATTATTTGTAAAAATTCATTAATTGAAATTTATAAAGCAACGGCGGAAGGTTTAAAATTTCTAAAGCAAATAGCCATATGGGGTGTGGTTGATACATTGAATATATATCGGGGAAAACATGATAAAAAAGATAATTTACTAGTTATAACTGCCAAATATGATATAATTGTTTTAACTTGTGAAATGAATCAAAACGGTACTTTAGAAGTAGTTACAAAATCTCATGGATGTGTTAAAGATACTATACCACGTCAATCGTCTACTCATATGATAACCATAGTTGATAACACTCGTAATTTGGTTGCCATTAAATGCTATGATGGAATTTTGAAGACTTTCAGTCTAAACTCAGACAATAAACAACTTAATTTATCTTCTTTAAGAATGATTGATTTAAATGTTATTGATCTCATATTCCTTAAAAATGAATCGGACTCGTCTGTTCTCGGTCTATTATGCAAAGAGCCAAATAATAAAATATTAGTTAAGGCATATAATATTGATCAAAATATTAAAGAAATATCTAATCCAATTTGGAAAAAAGAAATAAATGACAATCAAGCTTTTTTAATTGCCGTACCTGAGCCTTATGGTGGTATCATTGTTGTTGGCTCACAATCAATTAATTATTTTAATTTAACATCTAATAATGCCACTATTAAGTCACCGTCATTTTTAGTTGTAAGTTTAAAAAATTAAAATTAATAGACTACTTTTGACAAGATTCATTTTTTTCTTATTTTTTTTTAAGCAAGGAGAAATTACAAATTATGCTATGATTGATTCAAATGGTCAACGTTATTTGCTATCGAATACAATTGGTCAATTGTTTCTAATGATTTTGATTAGTGATGATACATCAAATTATCCAAAGATCTCAGACATACGCTTTGAATTTTTAGGCGAGACTTCAATAGCTAACAGTATTACCTACATTGATAATGGTGTTGTTTTTATTGGATCAAAACTTGGTGATTCACAACTTTTAAAGTTAATTGATACACCAAATGAAAATGGTCATTATTTAAACATCTTAGAGACTTATACTAATTTAGGCCCTATTTTAGACATGATTGTAGTTGACATTGAAAAACAAGGTCAAGGTCAAATAATTACATGTTCTGGTGGTCATAAAAATGGCTCGCTAAGAATCATAAAATCCGGCATTGGTATAAATGAAAGTGCTAATCTTGAATTACCCGGTGTCAAAAGTATTTGGCCATTGAAACTTTTAGACAATCAATCACATGATCATTTATTGCTTTCATTTTTTAGCTATACTAAAATTTTAGCTTTTTCCGGTGATGAATTTGAGGATGTCGAACCGGAACAATTCGATTTGAATAATCATACTTTACACTGTTCGAACGTAATTAATTCTCAGATTCTTCAAGTAACAACCAAGTGTATACGTTTAATAAAAGACACTCGTTTAGTCAAAGAATGGCATCCGGATAGTGATCCTATAAGTGTAGCCAGCGCTAATAACACTGAAATATTAATTGCTAGTAGAAATAAATTATTTTATTTTCATATTAAAAATGAAGATTTTGTACTGGTTAATTCATTGAGTCTTGAATATGAAATTGCTTGTTTAGACTTGTGTGAAGATAAAAGAAATTTTAATTTATGTGCTGTTGGTCTTTGGGGTGATTTTTCACTTAGATTATTCAAAGTACCCGATTTAAGTTTAATTACTAGTGAAGTTGCAAAAGTGGATGTAATACCACGGTCAATTTTGATCGAATATCTAGATGATATTCCCTATTTGTTTGTGTCTTTTGGTGACGGTTCAGTAATTAGTCATGTTATATCAAAAGATTTGGGTCTAATTGATAGAAGAAAAGTAGTTCTAGGTACACAACCAACTATTCTGAAAAAATTTACCTCATCTGACTCAAAGAATATATTTGCATGCTCCGATAGACCGTCAGTAATTTCATCAGCTAATCAAAAATTAGTCTATTCAAGTGTTAATCTTAAACAAGTTGATTACATGTGTCAATTAGACTCAAAATTATATCCAGATAGCTTAATTTTGACATCATCTGGAACACTTAGAATCGGAACTATGGATAATTTACAAAAGTTACATATTAGATCATTACATTTAAATGAAACTGTGCGCCGAATATGCTATCAAGCTGAGACAAAAGCATTCGGTTTGATTAGTTATAGACTTGATAGTGTCACTCAAAGTGTAAGTACTCTATGTTCAAATCAACTTGTATGTAAAAATGGTGGACTTTTTGGATTAAATGAAACGACAGCATCTAAATCAAGTGATCTATCGACTTTCTCAGATATTCAAACAATTCATTCGTTCATTATTTTGGATCAAAATACATTCGAATGTTTATATTCGGTTCAATTTATGCCAAATGAATTTACACTTTCAGTTATTTCAATTAAATTTGATGAGAATTATTTTATAGTTGGATGTGCTCAAGTAAATGAAGATGAGCCCGAACCAAAACAAGGTAGACTAGTTGTATTTAAACTAGTAGATAACAAATTAAGTTATGTAAATGAAGTGAGCGTTAAAGGTGGTCCGTATTGTATGGCCAATTTGAATGGTAAATTACTAGTCGGTATAAGCAATCAAGTTAAATTGTATGAATTTAAAGATGGACAATTGAGTCTATTGACATCATATTCGGATAATGTTTTCATTACTAATTTACAATGTCGTAATGATTTTATTCTAATTGGAGATATTATGAAAAGTTGTTCTGTATTAACGTATAGAAGTGATACGAATCAATTAGAACAAGTTGCCAAGGATTATACACCTGTTTGGTTAAGTAGCATTGAGATCATTGATGATGATAACTTTTTAATGTGTGATTGTTTCGATAATGTCATAACGCTTAAAAAAGACAGGTACATTTTATTTTTAATTTTCAAATTTTTTTTTACAAAAATATTATATTTTATTTAAAGCGGTCAGTCAAATGAGGAAGAAAGAAAAACACTACAAAATTATGGTTGTATGCACATTGGTGAACAGATAAATGCATTTCGTCATGGTTCACTCGGAATGCAACAAGAATCAAATGAATTAATAATCAATCATCATATTCAAGGTAGTATATTAGCAGGTACAGTTAGTGGTTCAATAATTTTATTTAGTCAATTATCACACACACTATTTAGAATATTAAATGAACTACAAAATAGACTTGCTAAATATATAATAACAGCTGGTCGAATTCGTTATGAAAAATGGCGAGATTTTGAATCAGAGCGTCGTGTAGAGAGTTTTAAAAATTTTATAGATGGTGATTTAATCGAATGTTATTTGGAATTGACTTCTAGTGAAGCTGAAAATTTACTCAAAGATTTTAAAATTGATGATTTAAGCACTGGACACAATGGTGAAGAATTCAGTGTTAATTATTTTAATAAATTAGTTGAAGAATTATCTCGTTTACATTGAGAAATTCTTTCTTACTTTTTTTTTTGTTTTTTTTCTAATAATTTTAATTTAATATAAAAAAAAATTTAAACTCAATTTCAAAGGAATTTATTTTTGTATTTATTGCACTTAATTTAAATAAAATTTAATTTGAAGTCGAAAGTTTTTTTTTTAAATTTAATTCTCATTCTAATGTCAAGAATTTTATTTGATGAAATGATTTCCTCAATTATTCCACATTTTTATTTTGCATTAGAAAATAAATTTTTTATTAGATTAAAAAATTTCAATTAAAAATATTTATAAAAATATAAAAAAATTTGAATATTGTTCAAAGTTGAATCTATAGGTAAATAAAAACCGAATTAAATTTTCTAATTACAAGCATAAAAAATTAAGTTTTAAATAAAAAAAAAATATTCGATTTTGGTTGATTTTTTTTTAATATGTATAAGAATAATTATTCAATTTATTGCATCATACAACTAATATTGTTGCCAATCTTTTCAGCATACTCAGTTGTTATCATCTTTTTAATATCGTCTAATTGCTTTCGAGTATCTTTTAAATTTTGAATATTCTTTTGTAAAAATTCTACATTGATAGTACTTAAAATAGTATCTGATTTGTTCAAATCAATTACATCGGCTTTTTTAAAAATTAAATAAGATAAAATTGAATTTTTCAAGCTATTTAAAATGAGAAAGAAAAGTAACTTACATGAACATTGTTTGGCTGTACCAAGTAGACTACAAATATCAACTTGATTACCATGATAAATATCAATACAATTGGTTACAATTAAGTTAAGATCTTTAATTGTTAAATTTAATTCTTTAAATAAGGCCTTAAGTAATTTTAGAGCATCTGCACTCAAAGCAGCTTCTAATGAATTTGCTCTATCAGTTAAATTAAGATTCTCAGCTTCTAGGCTTTTTTTTTCTCTTTGTAAATTTGTTATGGATTTATTCAACTCGACAATCGCATTCTCTTTTTCGTTTAACATTTCGTTAAATTGAGCTATTGCGTTTTCTTTTTCACTAAGAAAATTATTAAGCTCATTTAATTCCGTTTCATATTTTTGTTCATTTATCTTTGTTTTTTCTTGAAAATTAACTATAAACTTACGCGCTATTTCCAATTCAGCTTTTAAATTTGCATTTTCTTTGCATTTTTCAATAAGCTCACCGACCGATTGGGTCTCAAGCTTATAATTTTGAAATTCAAGATAAATTTTTTCTTTTTCGAGTTCCATTTTTTCAAATTTATCTCTTAGATCATTTATTTCAATGTTCTTTTCGCGTATAAATTGTTTGGCTTTGTTTTGTCGCTTTTCATAATCAGAAATTTTTTGTCTAAGGTTTTCATTTTCTTTACTAATCGCTGACATTTTGTCATCGTTTTGCTTAAGTTCATCTTTAGTTGGTAGCTCTGAAATATAAGCATTGCATTCAGCTAATTTAGAATTTAATTTATCAATCTCTTTTGAATTAGTATTAATTCTATTTCGCTCTAAGACTAATTGTTCTTCTTTGGAATTGGCTAGATTTTTGTAATGTAATATTTCCCTATCTAATTTTTGAATATCTTCAAAGTGATTTTTTTTCATTTCTTGAATTTCAAATTCTCTTTGATTTAGCAAATTTTCGAGCTCATTAATGGTAAATTTAGTGTTATTATACGAAGTGAATTGATTTCTTAAATAAGCGGCTTCCATTTCAAAATTTTTAAATCGTATTTCAACAGGATCTGTCTTAATGTGTGAAGATGGAGCTGGATTTGGTGTTACTTGTTGTTCAAGAAGTAGAATACGCATTTTTAAGCGATCTATTTCATTTTCCCTTCTCATTATTGACTCATTTATTGACTCGGATGATTGATTACTAATGATTGAAGAAGTCGATGGATTGTACATTTTATCATTGATACTCATATGATTCATTGTACTCGTTAATCTGTCATACATGTATGGTGATAATTGAGGATTAAAATTAGGCTGTGACATTATTCGATTAGTCTCAGGTAGGCTATTCATTAAATGTTCTCTTGTAATTTGAAAGCGTGAATTAAAGTTTGAAATAGAAGTTGCCTGTGCAGAGTATGCTCGTTGATGATGGCTATTCGAGTTCATATTTGGTGTTTGCTGGACATGGTTAAGGTCCTTTTCAGGAAGATCATTTAATCTCGATTTTGACATTTTATCCAATTTAAATTTTTTTTTTCAAAAATTTTAAAGAAAATTAAAATATTTATTTACGATTCAAAATGATCTTGGAGTAACTCTTAATTTGTCTTTATCTTTTTTTATTTACTTATTACGAGTTTCAAAGACAACATTAGTTAATTAAACTTACTTTATATTCTAAATGCTATGTGTTAATCTTTAAAAGATCGATATTCCGAATCGCAAACAAAACTGACATCGAAACTTTTTAAATAAATCAAAGTCAAAATTTGAAAATTTTTAACTGATGAAACCAGAATGAAGTTGACAGCATTCGATCGAAATATTAAAGTTTGCCAAATAAAAAGCTAAAATGAAGCATGAAAATGATACGATTAAAAATTTAGGGTTGTTAATAGAAGTTTTTAAACTTTAAAGTTTTTCAAAATTGAAGTAAAATCTGTAACTCTTAAGACTTAATTTTTTGAACTATTTAAAAATTCACTTGAGTTTTTATTTTTGTCAGTTAGGATTACTACCGGTACAGTCTCCGTTTAATTTTCTACCGGAGCCTCCCGGTGAGAATGCCTCCGCTTTCTATCGCTAATTTATTATGAGTTTTCTCAGATTAAATTTTAATTCGTAATTTCATTTCATTCAAATTGCTGTAGCTTTTGAATGAGAAGTGATAAAGTTATTCTGAAAGTTGCTAAAAACTTTGAAAATATTGCTGGACTCAGAAATATAAGTCTTAGGCGACTAACTGATAAAATAATGCAATACACCCAAATCTAGTAATCTAAAATGTCTAAATTGCATTTGACCACAAAATATAAGATTATCCTTTTTATCTTTATTTAGTATATGGAAACTTTTTTTTCTATTAAACTTTTTTTATTTAAATTGCGTTTTTAAAATTGCATTTTTACATAGTAAACTATTGCAAAAAAGGTAACATCTCATTTTGAAAATTTAAAAAAAATCTAATTGAAAAAAAAAGTTGCTATATCCTGAAAAATTAAATCCTTTTTGTTGGACAAACTAATATTTGATGTAAATATTTTTTTTTCAATAAAAATTGAGACATGGTGATCGTGTTTGAGCTTTTCAAAGTATCATGACAAATTTTTGAAACAAAATTATTTACCGAAATACAGACACATCTGTCATCTGAAATTCCAATATTTACAAAATGACAAGTTTTTTTTTATTTTATTTTTAAATGATCCAAGTGTCCTAAAACTAGTTGGACCAAATGACACTTGTTTTGAGTAAAAAAAAAAAACAGTT
>NTPY01000526.1:2342758-2362852 GCA_002922825.1 Brachionus calyciflorus | reverse complement strand
TTAATTTTATTTCAAGAGTAAGCTTCATTTAATTTTAAAGATCTGTTTGGTTAAAAACGAAATAAGCAGAGAGAGACGGAGAGAAAGAGATCTCGTGTGTCTGTAATTAGTTTTTTCAAGATTATCTGGAATCAAATTTAAAAAAAAAAGAAAAACATTAATTTTCCATGAAATTATTGAATTTTAATTCAAAAGTCAAATGTTTATTTATCATTAAAATAAAAAAAAAGAAAGCTGAAACAATATGATTTTAAATATTGAACTTATTTTGAGTTGAGTTTGTTTATTTTTTATGAAAATTTTTGCTCGTGCTTTTTCTTTTATTTTCATTCTAATTGGAAATGGAATTTTTCGAAATTTTCACATACAAATAAAAATGGTATTTTGTAAAAAAGTACGGTCTTAAATTAGTATGCATAAAAAAGTTAGTTTTATAAAAGTACGGTCTTATTTTTGTACGGTTTGAAAAAAGTACGGTTGATTCTAGTAAGGAATTAAAAAAATATGGTCTTAAAAAAGTTCGGTATAAATTAAATAAAAAAATAGCCATTAAGATAAGAAATATATTATTATTAAAATTTATTTAGAAAATTAACATAAATAAGAGAGACTGTTGAAATAGAGATCGGCTAAATAAAAAAGTTACAGTTTTGATTATTCTATTTTGTTAACTTAGGAACTCCGATTTAAATACTAATAAAAAAGATGTTTTTAAAAAAGTATTGTACTTCGATCGCATAAATTTTTTATCATAAAAAAATTCGGCGGGTCTCGTCCTAGTGACAAATCATAAAAAAGTCCACAGTCATTTGTACCAAAATTAGCTTTCACTTGTACCATATTGACAGTATGAACTTCCTGTTCTGGATACAAAAATTTAAAAATAGATTTAGTTGATTTGACATTTTTTTATCGTTTAAACTGTCATAAATGAACCACTTACCAATAAATAACATATTTGGTCATCAAATCCATCTAAATATTTGTCTGATTCATCTGTAGGATCAATGTTTTTAATTCAAGAAGAAAAGTGTCAAATAAATAGCAGAAGTTTTTTTGTTTAATTCTTGAAAAAAAAAGACCTTGTTGGAGGTAATTAGTTTTTTCAAGATTATCTGGAATCAAATTTAAAAAAAAAAAGAAATTTTCCATGAAATTATTGAATTTTAATTCAAAAGTCAAATGTTTATTTATCATTAAAATAAAAAAAAGAAAGCTGAAACAATATGATTTTAAATATTGAACTTATTTTGAGTTGAGTTTGTTTATTTTTTATGAAAATTTTTGCTCGTGCTTTTTCTTTTTTTTTCATTCGAATTGGAAATGGAATTTTTCGAAATTTTCACATACTAATAAAAATAAATAATTGAAATAGTTTCTTTTGTAATTATGAATTTTTACAAAAAAAGTCATATAAAACAGGAAAAAATAATTAAAAATAAATAAACTTATCTTTTTAAATTTATTATGGGCATTAATATTTTTTTATTTAAAAAATACCTATTGTTTTTATTTTTTAATTAAGGGTTTTTTTTTTCTTTCAAAAATTTACGGTCTAACGTACCTTTGGGTATTTTGAATATTTTTAGAAAATATTTCTCGTTAATCACTAAAAGTACCGTAACTTATTAAAATTTGATCATCATCATCATCTTATTTTTCCTGAAATAATAATTGTATATACACTTATAGATGAATTTAAATCAAGTCAAGTTTCAAGTTTCAAGGTTAATCAACAGGCTAGTGCCCATATCTATTGCTAGATCATATTTTTTCTATTATTATTTTTTCTTTAGTTTTAATCCGAATAATATGAAATCAATCATATTTCAAAAACATTTTAGATGAAATATAATCAATAAAGCATATAGAGATTTTATTTGATTCTTTCTCATTACTCTTTGAGAGTAACGGCTTTTTATTCTTTGATATAATTTGAAATTAGAAAATCTTTTTTTGGAAAAAATTATGGTTTGAAAAATATATCCTTGAAAAACTATTTTTTTGAGAATCACAATCTACAGGGAGTTTAAAATGGAGATCAAAAACAGATCTTTTGATAAACTGTGGCGTGATTGTCTTTTTTAAATACTCAAACGAATTACGGGAAATCTAAATTTGTACTAAGTTTAAATTGGCAAGTAGAAATTCTTGCTCATCTGCTCATGCTCATACAGTTTTTTTAAAGCCTCTATAATCGAAATGAATTTTTAAGTGCTGAAAATTGCTAAATGATAAAAAATAACAAACACGCTTAATTTATTGGAGCACTGCAAAAACGGTTCGGGTTACTTTTGTTACACAATGAAGAGTTTCAGTGTAAAAAAAACTAAACTTTTGAAACAAACTTTTGAAAAATAAAATTTTACTCAACTTGAATGGTCACTAATACTAGATGCATCCGACAATTGGTCATCTTCATTTTCTATTAAAACTTTTTCCAACTTTGAGAAATCAAACGTTTTAATGCCGTATTTTACAAAAGTCTAAACTTTTATCTCATTATCCTTAAGCATTTTCTTTTGATTCAAAAGGATAGCATTGCTAGTCACATTTAACTTTTTCCTTGGTGGAGCTTTTTCATGGTTCAATGCTCGAAAATATTTCAAGCTAGCATCAACTTCTTCAATTTTTAATTTACATTTTAAAGTATCGGGTTTTGCAACACTTAAATGAACATTTAGTTTCAAATTGTAATCCTATAAGTTATTATTTGTTCTTGGTGTAACAAAATGGTTCCACATGTCAATGGTGAATGATCTTTCAAAATACATATTAACAAAGTAAGTCATAAACTCGTCTAATTTTGGAATATCTGGTTGATTGATGCATAATTTTTCAAAATAAAAATCATTTACATATTCAATTGGAATTATTGCCAAACTACTGTATTTACTAGAAATTAAGAATAATTCGAATTGAATAAGACTTAGACAAAAAAAGATACAATTCGAGTTAATTTTTCTTTTTTTTCACTCAAACAATATTCATAAAAAAATTATGCAAATTTTTTTTTTGTAGAGCCAATAAAATTTGTTAAATTAAAATAATTTTTTTCATAATTTTTTAAAAATTTTCTCGAATAGAGGAATATTAAAATTTTATTTGAGTTATTTTTTGGAAAAAAAAATCACTCGATTAGAGGAATTTATTTGATGTGCCGGTATATGCTTAATTTCAAGTCAATACGGTACAAATACTCTTAAACCATTAAGAAAAATTTTCATTTTTTGATATTCTGATTTAAGACCCAGGCTATTAATTTTTTTCATTAAAGATTGGCAAAAATGAAAAAGACAGCCTTTACTCTGTATACCACTGAAATTAATATTTGAAAGCATTTATTGATGCTAATTAAAAATCAGTCATAATAAATTGAGGATTTAGACTAAAATATAAACGCTTAGCTTCTCTTTTTATTGACTTAAGAACAATATCGTACTCACGTGTACGCCGCCTGTTCATCAAAGCGAAGCAACAAGATATCATATCACCGTTTATGTTTACGTGAATTATATAAAGCTGATAGGAGTACCTGGCGGCTGTCCTAAATGTTCCATCAGTATACCAGTGAGTTGCTTTAAATAGACTTCTAATTGACTTGGTGACCAAAATACTAAAATTTTGTTTTTATTATTATAAATTTGATGATTATCTTCATTTGCGGTTTTAGTGTATTCCATAGGAATTAATAGTTCGCGCAAGTTTTTTGCTAATTTCGGACAACCTCTTTTTTTACGTTTTTGTAAAGCGGGTTTAATTGACGAATATTTAGGAATAGCCAAAGCTAAATCTTGATAAGAGATTCCTGTTGATTCAGCAATCTTAATTTGTTCATCTAAAAAATTTTGTCCTGCACTTAAACTACATTCGGATTCACATCTTATTTTAATATCAGTCTTGAACTTGTTACCAGCTTGATCTAGCTCTGTGAACACTTTATGTGAAACATCAAAATTGTGATCGATAAAACCCACTTTTTTTTCGTCTTTTTTGCTCAATGCGACTGATCCAGGACAACTTTTTATTTTGCATAGCCAATAAATACCGTTTTTGTTCAATCTCTGTTTTTTAAATAAATAACCGTTCAAAAAAAGGTCATAAGCATCATGATACGGATTCGAACTATCCAAAATATCCCTGGAAATATTTAATAAAGATTTTTTTTCCCCAGAATAAACTCCTCAACGAATTTTATCCTAAATTTTTAATGAAGTTTCATAAATTTAGAAAAAAAAAATAATTTAGGACCCTATTGACATATGTTTTTAATTAAGTGAAATTAGAATATTGTGAAGAGCATATTTTATTTCATGACTGACTATAATAAGCACACTAATTTTTATTTTGAAAAATATTCATGTTAATTTCTTAAATTCATTTATTCAAAATAGTAAATCACATATTGTGAGAAGCAAGAAGAGAAAACTTGGTATGTGGTCAAGTGAAGAGTTAGGAAATTTGATAAAAATAATAATATGGAATTTACAATAGTGTTCTTAATTATAATTTTATTATATTCTTTATTTTTTTTAAATAAAAATGATTACAATAAAATAATACAATATAAATACTGAAATATTATAGTAATATTAAGCAGAAAAACATGAGTACTCAACTTGAACTCAAACTGAGCAATCAATTAGACCATAATTCTGTAAAAAACAACATACAATCACTTGAAATAATCAGTAAAAATCCTTTAGATAAATAAATAAAATTAAAATTATTATTTTTTATTATATTTATCTATGGAATTAAACTAGTGTTGATTGATAATCTTTTCTTGCTGATTTATGATCCTTATCACCAATAGGATTTTTTTTTTCAATATTACCCTGAATCGAAAAAATTAAAAAAAAGTTTTAATATTTCATAAAACATTGAACTTATTCTGAAGTTAACTAACAATGTACCTATAATATATATTAAGCGTCATTGATGATAAAGGAATCCGAAAAAATGCTTATTTTCCCGAAATTACCGTATTTCCTCAAATATAAGATCGAGTCGCTATCTTTTGAAGACCTTCTATTTGAAATTTTTTTGGTCTTAAAAAATGACTTAAATAATAGATCTTTTAATTGAATCTTTTACAGAAAGAAAAAATTAATGATGTTGATAATTTTATTTGTTATTAAGTTATGGGAATCTAAAATTTAAAATAAAACAATCTTTTAATCGAGGCACTTTTTGAATAGAAAAAAATTCAAATAAAAGCGCGAGGCTTTTATTTGAGTGAGCTTGTATTTGAGGAAATACGGTACAAAATTTATCTAGTTATGATAAATCTTTTTTTTTAAATCAAGTACAGTTCTTTTTAAAAAGTATTATTGTGTTTGACTTACCGTAAACGAGCTCTATTTGTACCAAGAAATTTTCGACTTTTAACAAGGCTTATTCTAAATAAAATTTACGTCCATATCTTAAGTTTTTGGTAATCAATTTATGCATGCCTAATCCGATAAAGCATAATAAGAATTTTAATAAAAATCTTTTATTTAAATAATTGTACCGTATTCCCTTGCGCAGAGGCGCATGCGGCTAATCCCATTAAACCATGTTAAAAACCTTTTTCCTTTAATTTTTTAGCATGGTTTTGATGGGATTAGCCGCATGCGCCTCTGCGCAAGGGAATACGGTAAAAATCAA
This sequence comes from Brachionus calyciflorus, assembly GCA_002922825.1. Lineage (NCBI taxonomy): Eukaryota > Metazoa > Rotifera > Eurotatoria > Ploima > Brachionidae > Brachionus > Brachionus calyciflorus. Next base: position 2,357,200 of record NTPY01000526.1, on the reverse strand, counting down.
CTGTATAAAAATAGAGAGAGTTTACGGTAATTGCATGATCGTTTGACAACAAAAAGTTTACTCAGGACACCCGAGAAAAAGACTATTTACAACTAAAGAAAATACGATGATCAAAACAACCCATTTCTAAAAAAAAAATAAATTTTTCTTTATAAATCGAATGAAAAAAGGTTTCCGATCCAAAAATTTAATATAAAATCTGTTAATATATTTGGAGAAACCCTATAAACTGAAAAACTAAAAAAACCCAATCTACATAAAGAATTTTAATTATTAATGATCAAATAACTTTTTCAATTCAGTTTTAAATCTAAAAATTAATATTTCAGTACCGTTTTCTTAGTAAGACTAGAATTAATTAAAAAGTATAAATGAACTTTATTTGGAAAAAAGTGTCCATTTCACAAGTCTTCAGTTAAAAAAAGCTTATTTGGAAAAGGATTTACAGAACTTTTCACATAAAGAATTCAATTCATTTTTATTTTTAAAATAAAAGCGTAATGTTTAATGACCTTCTGGTTTTAATTTTATGATCCTTATCATAATCAGGAAATATAAATCTTTTTAAAATCAAATTTCGAACACATTTCAAAACAGGAACTTGGCTTTTCATGGTAAATCGAAATAGAAAAAAAAAGTACAAAAAGAAATAATTCAATTTATTTTGTTATTATTATTAATGAATTAAAATAAAAAAAGCAAATGCTATTTTGTTTTTCGAATGTTTTTGAAAGAATAACGTACGTAAAGCTTTAAAAATAGACCGACGGACACATATGGTAGGATCAAAATTAAAAAATAACAAAAGAATAACATTTTATGATTAGGTTTTTTAATTACTCATATTTTACCCTCTTTTTTATTTTTATTTAAAGTAATTAAATTTTTTTTTGTTGTTTTTTTTTTACTGAGTTCATGATTCACATAAAACTTTTGAAGTTATTATTTGTATCGAAACGATTGATTGAATTCTTCATAAATGAGTAAATACAATACAAAATATATAATGGTATATAATTATATATTATGTAATAATAATAATAATAATATAAATGCTTTGGGTTCAATCAAGTCGAATGATTTGATGTGAACATTTATTTTTTGTTATTGAATGAACTCATATATTACCTAATCAATCTCAAATATCAATAAATTTTTCAAAGATCACCATTGAAATTTGTTCTTTCTTTTTTCAGTTTGAGTTTATTATGTGATTTCGTGATGTTTTAAGCTTGAAAATTTTTCGTTATTTCTTTCTATTTTATTTCATTTGGAAGATTTATTAAAGGCTTATCTGTGGCTTTGTTGTATTTGTTTTTTTGTATTTTGTTCTACTTCAAAGATCATTCAAATGAACTGTGAAAAATTACTTTTTGGATTTTTACTTTGAATGAATTAACAATTCCAAAATGATTTATCTATCTATGCTCTCTAATGTATGAATCAATTTATTGACCATAAATACTTTACTTGATTTTAAAAATTTTATGCATAATTAGTATATTGAAGAAATTCTCTCTCTTTCTCTTGGTCTAATTATTCCCAATTCAATTGAATTTTTTTTTCAAATTTAAAAGTAAAATTAGTCAAAAACACCAATAGCTTAAATAATAATTGTTAAGAAATGCATGGATAGGGGAATTGAAGTCAAATTAGTCTTGAAATTATTGATCTTGCTCAATATTCCTAATAATAATAATGCCTGCACATGATTATGCTATTTGTTAGAATTTATTTTTAAAAATTGATAATTTGCGTATGTTATGAGACAAAGATTCCTTATAGTGCGAACTCTAATTCTTTTTCTCTTTTATTTAATTAATAAAGCAGTTTGAAAACGCTGTATAAATAATCTTGTGGACTTGCATGCAAGCTGTGCAGAGATATAGAGCATTTGTCGCCTTTAATATTTGAGTATTGCTAAATTTTTTTCTTTTTGTAACAGTTAACTTTAGGTATTGTATTGAGACTATCACTTGTATAATAGACAATGCTGTTTTCAAACTAATACTATAATTTACTTCTCAAAATTTAGAGGTTAATTTTAATCAATAAATAAAAATATTATAAAAATAAAAAAGCAATTTAAATTGAAAAAGTCAATAAATTTTATGTTTTTTTTTAATGTTTCAGTCATAAAACTTCAATTAAATTATAAAAATAAAATTGCAATAAAAACCAAATTACCAAATAGCTTACTTCAATAACTAACTAAACACGAGCTCAAGCTCGAAAAAACGACACCTGCCTACAAAATTAGAAAAAAATAATTAAAAATTTTATTTTGTTTATTCAAGTAGTTGTTTTATTATAGAATTTTATAATGAGCATAATGATTATTATTAATATAAATATTATTAAGCTCATAAATTACGTAAATATAAAAAAACATCAACCCAATGTGTTCAATATTAATTTTAATTTTTTGTTTTGTTTATTAAGAAGATTATTATATCATAATCAACATCATCATCATCATCATCATCATTAAAAGTTGACTCCCTTGATTAGATAAGAATTTTACAACAAGTACAGTTCAATCTAACGGTCAACTCTTCTGGTCGTTTTTTCTTTATCAATCGAACACTTTTATTTTGTCGTTTTTATTTTTTTTTCTATTTGGATTCTAAACTAGTTGATTATTTCTCTTATCTAGATCAACCACACATTATGATGTTAGACCAACACATGTTTTGACAAAGTCTCTAACTGTTTATTTATCCCAAAGATTGATTAAAATTCTTTTTATTAACCTCTTTTATTTTGATTTATTTTTCGGCTTTTTTACAAATAAAAAAGAAACTTAAGTGGTGACAATGTCTACCATCTAATATTGAGAGAAAAAATAAAAAAAAAACTATTTTAATTACTGAGTAAAGAAGTGACCTCTTGATAAAGTCAACGATCTTGATTCAAATAATAACAATAATAATTACTTTTTCTTCATTCTTTTCAAAAAGATCTTAATAAAATAAAAGTAAATTATTTATTTTATCTTGAAATCGGTATTTTTTTTTGAATATATTGGGTTCAATATTGCTTGATTCATTCACCGAAAGAAATATATATATATATATATTCTTGACCTTTTTTTCCTTAAAATAATATTTAATAATTTTCAAATTTCTTATGTATCCTTTTTGTCATATGAAAGAGCCAATGGAAACGAATTCAGTCCCGATAATTTTTGTTGAACCTCTATTAAATAGCGATTTTTCGACTAAAACATATGTGATAAAATTAAATTGCAATTCTGTGATAGAATTGATAAACTCCCTAATTTGATCAAGCATAAATGGTTTAGTCAAGGTTAAGGAAGGTATTCAAATATCTATTTGCATATAAATTCAATAGAATTTCAATTGTTTTTTATTTTAAATATAAGATGCTCTAAATATTTTGACTCAATAAATCACTGACCCATTGACTCAATAAATCATTTTTTATTTTTCAGTACACTTTATTTAAGGGTGTACTGAGAGAGGTGGCCCATAGATGGCCTTAGCGCGAGAGCTAATAAATAAATAAATAAATCACTGACCCGCTTTCATTGCTAAAATTTTTTATATATATATATATAGTATAAGTATGAGTAACTAATAGTAATAACGCTATTCAAACTTTATTTATAGCAAGTCCTAGAAGAGCTATAGAATTTTTCACTTTATAGGTTTTTTCCAACATCCAGATGTCGAGTTTCCCTTTATAGCTATTTTTTGTAAGATTTTCCCTGATTTGTGACGTCTATGGTCACATCAAATAAATTTTCAGAAATTATCTTTTAATCAACTTTTTCGAGTTGTCCATAAGGAAATATCACTAGTAATTAATTTTTGAAATATTCTTATTAATACTTTAAAATAAATTAGAATGTCTTTTTAAAAATCATAAAACTTATAAATTTTTTAATTTTTGAGCTGATTACTTAATTTACATAAGAATAAGTTTTTGGCAATTAAAAATTTACCTTTTTCAATAAAATTATTTACTGAATATTCATTGAATTATTTGTTTTTTCTTTAAAATTTAAGCATATTTTATAAAATTTGACCTTGCTCGGTTTTAACGACATGCCGTTAAAATCGAGCAATTACGTTAATTCAAAATCATTAAAATTATTTTATAAATTTATAACTAGAAATAGAGATTTTTATAATATAAATAAATCCATAAGATAATTCTTAAAATAGCATTTTCATTGGAAAAAATTAGAAACTACTATTGATACAAACATGATTTGTACCTTCATAGTTTACTATCAAAAAATATATACAGACATACAATTGTTACATGGGACAAAATTGAAAAAAACTATTTGTGCCTGGTACTAGAAATGGGGTTTTACGGTAATTTTATTTTTATAGAGGTTGAAAATGGTTCTCATAATAAGCATTAACAACGTGTCCCAATTCAAAACGTTTATTCTAAAAATTTACGTTCAAACTGTAATAATTCAGTAATTTCACAATTTGATTTAATAAACAGTCTCGAATTAAAATGTGTGGTCGAAGTCTGTATCATTTTGAAATTACGTAAAACTTAAAAGTATTCAGCATTTAGCTGATTCGATAAGAAGATTTTTAAAGAGTTATTCAAAAATATTTTTAGAGAACGTGTTGATTTTTTCGCTAAGAAATTATAGTGTTAAGTTGAAGTTATTCTCAGATTGAATTAGGATTCCAATTTGAATGATTAACAAAAGATAAATTTAAATATTATCTAATGATTTTTAAAAATAAAGATTTGACATAGATTACTTTAAATCAAAAAAAAATGATGATTTGATTATTATCTGTTTAATTTTACACTAGTTGAGAATTATGGATCGAAATGATAAAGAGATCCATTAAAATAAGTCTTTTCTTAACATTTTATAATTTTTTAATTAAACCTTCTCACATTTTTACCTTAAAACCTTTATTACTCTTTTAAGAACTAAACTCAAAATTTAGGAATGATTACCGTATTTGCATGAAAATGAAGTTAAATTCAAAGTATCAGTTATTTATCGAAGAATCTGATTAGTTAATTTATTCTTGGTCAAATGAGATTCCTTGATACTTTCTTGAGAGGCCATTTATTGGCACTAGTACCAAAAATAACTATTTTATTGCTCTTAATCTTTATTTATTTATTTATTTGAAAAATAATTTAGGGTTTTACCCCAGGGCTGTTTCGAGCGGCTGACGCCCTCTTTTCAGCCCTCTTTTTTGAAAATTTTTGAGAAAATAAAAAAAAAAAAAAAAAAATTTGAGTAGTAAGAAAAGCCTTGATTATTTCTCGGATGTGTAATTGTTGGTTTTGTTAAAAGAGATAGCTGAGTGGCGTTTTAAACTTCGAAGATGATTCTTGGTTCTTGTTGCTAATAAAGTCGTTTATTTTTTTTGCGATTAGTTCATGGTTTGTTCTCGATTTAAGAAATTTGACGAATAGTGAATTTGATCTTTCTTCTACTTTCTCCATTTTTAGAGTTTTGTGAATGGTGTCGATGCTGGTTTTTAAAGGGAAAAATTTAATAATTTTTAGGATTTTGTTCTGAAAAATTTGGAGATCTTTTTTTATTCTTTGTGTGCCGGTATTTAGAATTATGAAGCAGTAGTCAAATAAGGATCTTATAAGAGATTTGTACAAGGTTTTATTTATATTGATTGAGTTACTCCATTTAAAACCTTTTATTTTCCTCAGGATATTAGTTTTTTTCGATGCTTTTTTAATGACTTCTTTGAAGTGATTGGTGTATTTTAATTTTGGATCGAGTTTGATACCAAGGAAGGTGGGATTAGGCTCAAGGGGGATAGGCTGGTTTTCGATTTCAAGGTCAATCGCATATTTATACATATAGTTTTTTCTCTGACCAGCGGTAGTGAAGATGGTGTAGCAGGTTTTTGACTTGTTAATTTTAAAACCCCATTTTAAACAGAACGAAATTATCCTATCTACTGCTTTTTGAAGAACTTTTTGGATCTCTTTTTTTGATTTACTTGAGTACCAGATACAGAGATCGTCTGCGAAGAGAGCCACTTTGACATCTGGTGGTAGAATTTTTGCAATATCACTAAAGTAGAGTATAAAAATAGTCGGAGAAAGGCAGCTGCCTTGAGGAACACCGGCTCTGATAGGTCTTGGTGTTGATAGTGATCCGTTTTGAGAGACTTGAAACGATCTATCGCTTAAAAAGCTTTTAAGCCACTTAAGCAGACTTTTTCCGAGGCCGAGAGATTTGATTTTTTTAATTATCCCTTTATGAGAAGTCTTGTCAAACGCTTTTTCGAGGTCAAAGAATATCGCTCCCGTCATTTTTTTGTTGTTAAAGCCGTCAATAATCGACTGATTTATTCTGAAAATGTGGTCCTGTGTACTCCTTTTTTTCCGGAAACCGGATTGACATTCTGGAAGAATTTTCTCATTCTCTGCCCATAATTGAATTCTGTTATTAATGATTTTTTCAAGCCATTTTGCTAAGCAGCTTTGGAGAGAAATAGGCCTATAAGAAGATACTTCGTCTTGTGGTTTTTCTTTCTTAAGGATCATTATTATTTTTGCTTTCTTCCATTCATATGGGACGTATCCTATTTTTATAGATGCATTAAAAAATATTCTGAATTAAATTTATTGTTTTTTTAGGTAAGTTTTTTAAAACTTTGTTACTAATTCCATCAAAGCCACAGGCTGCTTTTGTGTTTAGTTGACTCTTAATCTTTAAATTGCTTAAAAAGCATGCTTCTTTATATGCTTTACATAATACTGTTAACATTAATGCTTGAAAAATTAAATACTTGAATCTTTAGCATCATCAATAGATAACGATGGACATCACGTCCTTTAAATTTTTTAATTTTTCAATAAAAAGATTGATTAATAAAAGTTATTAAAATAATCTCCATCAAAAAGAAAATATTAAAAAAACATCAATTGAATGCACTTGACCACAAAGTCAAAGAAGAAAAAATGTCAAATATATCCTTATTGTTGGACAAACTAATATTTGATGTAAATTTTTTTTTTTCAATAAAAATTGAGACATGGTGATCGTGTTTGAGCTTGTCAAAGTATCATGACAAATTTTTGAAACAAAATCATTTACCGAAATACAGACACATCTGTCATCTGAAATTCCAATATTTACAAAATGACAAGTTTTTTTTTATTTTATTTTTAAATGATCCAAGTGTCCTAAAGCTAGTTGGACCAAATGACACTTGTTTTGAGTAAAAAACACAGTTAAACGAATTAAATAGAAACTAAAGGGCTACGTTGGATATTTGTTTAATTTTGAGGATTTTCGTCATTTTTTCTCCATTTCCTTGTTGATTCTGCTTCGAATAGTCAATCTCAAAATAAACAAGAGGAGAACCACCCTTTTTAATTTTTGTCTAATTTATTTTTTCCGTTTCAAAAGAGATGTTTGCAAAAATATTAAGTAAGATAATCAAAATTAAGTGTAAATATTAAAGTAAATTTTAACCAAATAAGCAATCATGTCTTGTAAATGCTTAAGGTATATTTGACTATATTTGTAAAAATATTTATCAAGTGTAAATAGATTCTAAGTAAGACTAGTTGATTATTGTTTATTTTTGTTAGGTCAGTGGCTTTATTTCTTAAACGGAATAAAAGATTTATTAATTTTTTTTTAAATTAAAAGTTTTTTAAAAATTTAAGATAAATTCAATTTCAAAAAAAACAAAAAATAAGATTGATGAAGATATTGATTAGATTTTGATGAACTAAGATGATAATTCGCGATCATTTTTTATTATCTGAATCCTATCTAAATGATCATTCTATTCTATTATTATTATTATTAACTGTTGAAATACTCACTGAACCAAATGATTTGGTCAAAGTTATGTAACCTAGAGGAAATAATTGTTGATTGCTCATTTGAATAGAAAAAATTTATATCATAATAAAATTGTTTCCTTTAAAAAAAAATATAAAATCTAATCGATAATTATAGAGAGAAATAAGTAAAGCATGATTGTTGATTATGAGCGTGTGTGTGTGTATCTGTGATTAATGTTTATTTTAATATTTTTGTGTGGCATAAAACTCTATCTGTGAATCTCAGAATAGTTTAACTGAATAAATAAAATATTTTTTGAAAAGAAATCATGCTATTTTTTATTTTTTTCATTTCTATCTCATGTTTAGAAAAAAATATAGATTATTGTAGAAAAGGAAATTTTTTGATTAATCAACAACAACTACATCACGAAAACAACAAAAAAAAGTGATCAGTATTTGTTACTTGAATGTGTTTTTGTTCTTTTTGTAGTGCAATTTTGTTCTATTTTACATTACAAATATATTTTGCATACAAATAATTACAAATAAATGTATCGATATGCTTGATCTATTTTGATTGTTAATCAAAAGAGATAAATCGGTGCTTTTTCTTTTCATTTTGTATATTTTGTTACATGTTGAATATTTTAACATTTAAATATAAAAAAAATGTCTAAATTTACATTATTTGTCATGTAAAAAAAAGATTTTCTAAATAAACTTCGGCAAATTTGAAAAAAACAAATACTTCATTAAAATTATCATTTTTAACTAGTAAGACAAAATGAACCGATTTTATCAAATTATTAAATATTTATTTTGATCAAAATTAAAATTACCATAGGGGTCCTAATTAAGAATTAATAATGACCACCGTACATCCGAACAGCAAACTAATAGACTTGGTTCTTTTCAATTCATTCAAATGAAAAACAAAAATTCGTTAAATAAGAAAATAGAACAGAATCAAAAACTCTCCTCGGTTTCTATTTACCTTAAACTTATTTTAAGTATTTGGGTAAATAAGCTTAACATGATCTTTTGTTGTTGTTCTTGATGTTAAAGGAGAAGTAAAAAAAAACAAAGTCAACTTATTTTTTAGATCAAATATTTATTTTTGCAAAACCGTTAGGATATTCGATATTACTTTTTATTTAAAATTCGAATAATGGGAACTGTTGACAACTTGATTTTATCTTTCTTGTCGTATTTGAGTCTAAATTCTATTCCAAGTATAAACTATTCCGGCTAAGCATGCAACTGTCAACAAATTCAATTATTTATTTTTAAATATAAGATTAATTCACAGTGGACTCAGTGTCCTAAATATATGCTTTTATCTATTTGAAAAATTTTCTACATTCAATTGCTCATATTACAATATTATCTACGTTGGAATTTTTTGGATTCCTTTTTTTTTAAGCCCTTAGTCAAATTAATTTTTTCCGTTTCGTGAATGCGAAACTTTAAGATAGTCAAAAATTTATGCATATAAATATAAATATATACTAATGTTCGTTTTATTGTTATCTTTGAAATTTGCAGATGTTGAAAGCCAATAACGTACTGATCATGGTTATCGGGCATAAAATAATAATTAGGGCAATGGGCAAAAATTAAAATAGTTCGTTAGAATATTTTTTATTTATTTTAGATATTTACGTCTAATTGAAGCTTATTTCTTAAGGAAATGAAACATTTTATCAATAAACTGAAACTTTATATTTTTTTTCATTAGTCACGTATTTTTTACCGAGTCTTCAGAATGTCATGATCTTCAAAAAAAAGTATTGAGATTTAAAAAAAAGAACTATATCCTGCTTTAAAAAAAATAAAATAAAAAAAGCTTAGAAAATTTTATTAAAAATAAAACTTGAAATTTTTGATCGTTTATTCTTTGACATATATTGATTTTATACCTTGAAAACTAATTTAAATGATTTATAGCAAAAATATAAAATTTGTTCATAGAGCTTATTGATGACCTGATATCTATCTTATATATCCTAAAGTATCCAAATGAAATGATGTCTAAAAATTTTTTTTAGTTTAAACGAAAGATAAATCTGGGATCACTATGCTTTAAAAATGACGATAACCTTAAAAAAGAAGTAAATATAATTAGAGACCAACAAATAGTAAAAAAATATTTGATAAATTTATTATTATTGTATAATAAAAAACGAAAATATTTCGCTTCTTCCTTTGAAAAAAGAATTGGCATATTTCTCATCAATAAAAAAAAATGATATAATCAATATTTTATCGGCTACTTGATAAATTAAAGAACTTAATCATTTGAGATTACATAATTTTAAGTATTTTTCTTATTTTCGTAAAATCATAAACTCATATTTCAATATTATTGTAGCTAGTCATGCAAGTCTATATTGGAAAATAACGAAAATAAAGGCGGGAATTAAATTTCCCAAAATATAAAATTTTTTTTTTTGGCGAAAAATGATCAGGCGGGTTTAAAAAAATTCTATTTTTTTTTAGTTTATTTTTAACCAATTAAAAATATTATTTACAAACGAATATAGTTTTAGTTTAGACATTTTCATATAAATACTAAACAAAATATTCGTTATAAAATATAAAATTATTTCTTTCTATTTCAACTAATATAAAAAAACTAGGACTTTTTACTAACAAAAAAAAGATCGTTAAAATGAACACTGCTACTAAATTGACCACACAAAGAGTATCTAGAATTAATAGTTTATTGAATAAAATGCTAACTAATGCAGAGCGATCAGAGTCATCATCAAGTCGAACTGAATCTATAGATAGAAAACCTGAACCAGTACAACAAAGACCAAGTGTCAATCCGAATTTAAAACGTAATCTTTTTGGCGTAACACTTAATAGTGATCAATTAAAACAAGATTTAAACACCATGTATAAAGAACAAATAGAAATTCAAAAAGTTAAATGGAATTTCGATTTTGAAAATTTAAAACCAGTCGAATCCACTACTGATAAATTCAAATGGACTCGAATTAATTTGACAGAAAATACAAACAATAAATATATTTCGACTTTATTGAACGATAATGATAATATTCTAGTCGATAAAGAGAATTTAAATTCGTTGAAAACAAATGATATACCTCAATTTTATAAGCAACAAAGAAGCTTAAAACTAATTGATAACAATACTCCAGTATTAAAAGTACAAGAAACCGAGATTGTTAAGCCTAAACCAGTAAAGAATACTAAAAATAGTAAACTACATGGTTTGAATCAAATTATAACATTTAGTGAGAATAGAAAAGATACTTTGAGAAGCGCAAGTGCATCTACCAAAGTTGTTAAATCGACCAGTTCAGCATTTAGCTCTAAAACACTTGTCAAAAAAACAGATAATATGAAACAAACTTCATTATTGGATATGTTAAAACAACGCAAAAAGAAAATACAAACAACTACAACAAACACTGGCAAACCGTCGCCAAATTCGAAAAATACAAATGAAGTTAAATCTCAATTGAATAAGGCATAAAAATATTCGATCTTGATGATAATTTTGTAAAGATAAACCGGTCGATGTTAATTTACTCTTTTTTTTTTGTTGTTTTATGCTTTTTTAAATTATTTAATTTATTTAGTATTAAAAATTAGGAAATAGTTCGAATCGAATTTTTTGTTGGCTTTTTAATTTTTTTTTTGATTTTTTAAAATAAATTTTTTAAAATAATTATTTCATTTATTTTAATATTATTCAACCTCAATAATCAACCCCTTAGGAGTCCAAAATGTGGGCAGGATAATTTCAATTTTTTATCTAATATATAGATTTTTAATTAATTCCATAGAATTTCATTTTTAATCTTTATCCTTGCAGCATTTTGAGTCCCACTAATTAAATAATGTCTATTAAGAATAGTCTTATAAGTATCGAACACATCAAGATTATTCTTTAAGGTTTCTATAATGACCAGATATTTCTATATAGCCTGTCAGACAAATAGACACAAATAAAAAATTTTAAAAACTTGTCTTGTTGGATTTTCAAATCAGATAAATTCATTTAGTCAAATCAGTTTATTTCTTGGAAGAATTTTGAAAATATCTTTCAAATTTTGTCCTTAAGCTTCCTTCTAATTGTGGATTTGTCAATCTAAATCTCTTTGAGTGATAATTTGGGTTAAAAACATAGCTACTTTTCCATATTAAAAAAATTCAAAGCAGAACGCAGTTCATCGACAATTTGAAATTAATTTTGATTGTAAATTATGTTTCTATGGTTAAAGGGTCAAGATTTTTTTTAAATTTGATCTAGTAAATATTTTTTTAAAAAAATAGGGCTTCAAGTTCAAGCTTATTTTTATGGCCAAGAGACAAAGGATTATAAAGTATTTTTTAGAATTAAAATTTTTATTTTTTTTATGGATCGATAAAGTTTTTATCACTAATTGTATACTGTCGTAAAAAAAGCTTGTAAAATTAATTTAAAATAAACAAATAAGTAAAGAGTGAATGACAGCCTGTTTAAGCTGAACTAATTCGCTCAAAATTTTCCACTCAAATTATTTTAATTTTTTTTTATTTCAAGGGAAATGAGAGGAAATTGTAAGGAAAAAAAATAAAAAAATTAAAATCTCATTTATCAAATTCAGAATTTTTCTGGTCAAAAATAATTATATATGTATAAAAATGTATATCACACATGTCAAGTTTATCAGGTGTTTATTCATAGATTTTAACCAAAACTATTACTCATTTGCACTAAGTCTATCAGGTGAAAAAAACTATCTATTATTATGAATGTTTTAATTAAGATTGATAGAAAAGATAGATAAAGGCTAAGGAATTTATAAATTTATTGGAGTATATTAAATCTTGATGATTAAAGACCCTTAAGGCGAAATTGAATTTTTTTATTATTAGATCGTTTTTAGTTTAGGAAAAAAAAAGGTCAAGAGTATATGTATTTCATTCGGTAAATGAATCAAGCAATATTGAACACAAAAATACCGATTTCAAGATAAAATAAATAATTTACTTTTATTTTATTAAGATCTTTTTGAAAAGAATGAAGAAAAAGTAATTATTATTGTTATTATTTGATTAATCAAGATCGTTGACTTTATCAAGAGGTCACTTCTTTACTCAGTAATTAAAATAGTTTTTTTTCTCAATATATTAGATGGTAGACATAGTTACTATTTAAGTTTCTTTTATATTTGTAAAAAAGCCGAAAAATAAATCAAAATAAAAGAGGTTAATAAAAAGAATTTTAATCAATCTTTGGGATAAATAAACAGTTAGAGACTTTGTCAAAACATGTGTTGGTCTAACATCATAATGTGTGGTTGATCTAGATAAGAGAAATAATCAACTAGTTTAGAATCCAAATAGAAAAAAAAATAAAAACGACAAAATAAAAGTGTTCGATTGATAAAGAAAAAACGACCAGAAGAGTTGACCGTTAGATTGAACTGTACTTGTTGTAAAATTCTTATCTAATCAAGGGAGTCAACTTTTAATGATGATGATGATGTTGATTATGATATAATAATCTTCTTAATAAACAAAACAAAAAATTAAAATTAATATTGAACACATTGGGTTGATGTTTTTTTTTTATTTACGTAATTTATGAGCTTAATAATATTTATATTAATAATAATCATTATGCTCATTATAAAATTCTATAAAAAAACAACTACTTGAATAAACAAAATAAAATTTTTAATTATTTTTTTCTAATTTAGTAGGCAGGTGTCGTTCTTTCGAGCTTGAGCTCGTGTTTAGTTAGTTATTGAAGTAAGCTATTTGGTAATTTTGTTTTTATTGCAATTTTATTTTTATAATTTAATTGAAGTTTTATGACTGAAACATTAAAAAAAAACATAAAATTTATTGACTTTTTCAATTTAAATTGCTTTTTTATTTTTATAATATTTTTATCTATTGATTAAAATTAACCTCTAAATTTGGAGAAGTAAATTAAAGCATTAGTTTGAAAACCACACTGTGTATTATGCAATTGATAACCTCAATACAATTCTTACAGACTATTGGGAATTCATTTTTTGACTCGCATACGATCTGAATTGAGTTTTCTCTCACTATTTTGAACTCTGGTTTAATTTTATAGTTTAAGTGTGTAAAAAATTGAAAATTATTAAGTTTAGAGTTTAAAATTAACTTTAAGACTTAGTTCAATTTTTAAAGAAATGGAAATCATGAGCTTGGAACTTTCATTTTATTTTAAATAAGAATCCACTAAGTGTTTTTTGACTAATTTTAGCAATTAATTTGAAATCAATTTATTTTCCATTGATAAGAAAATTGTTCAGTTAACTGTAACCAAAAGAAAAAAATTTACCAATACTCAAATATTAAAGAAGACAAATGCTCTGGATCTCTGCAGATCTTGCATGCAAATTAAAAAGATTATTAACGCAGCGTTTTCAAACTGATTTATTAATAAAATAATAGAGTTTATCTATAAACCTATGAAGAAAGCACGAATTTAAGCTAGTTAGAGAAGTAAATAAAAAGGGTGCAGATAGATTAAACTTTTTGACCAACAGACCTGGAATGATTTGTCATGTGGCGCGGTGTCGGTGACTTGAGTAAACAGTTTCAAAAACAGAATCGACGACGAGATTTTCAAAGAGAGATTTACAAGAGTATCGACTG